>JAACJT020000232.1:0-20984 GCA_009936485.2 Gymnarchus niloticus | reverse complement strand
TTAAATACTCACATCAGCAGTATCACTAAAACAGCTTTTTTCCATCTAAGGAATATAGCCAAGGTTCGGAAAATGTTATCCTTCGTTGATGCTGAGAAGCTAACTCGTGCTTTTATCAGCTCTAGATTGGACTATTGCAATGCTCTGTTTTCTGGATGTAACTGTAAGAAAACCAAAATGTTATCCCCATGAATGAAGGGCATCTTCCGTACTTCTTTCACTCAGATATTTAACAAGGTGTGGTTTGGCCTGGCTTGACTTTGAATCTTGATCCTTGTATACATTGCTTGCATTGGAAAAAACTATTAACTGTAGCAGAATTTGTAGCATGAGCTACAAAAATCTAAGAGTAGATTTTACACTGTATGTGTGGAATTTACAGTGACTTGAGACTAAATTTAAAATTGAAATGCAAGGCTTCGGGAAGAGAAGGTTTCTACTTTTTCATGCATTGCTGCTTATTTATTTGGAAAGCAACAAAACTATAAATCATTTCTTTAGGCTATACTTTTCTTGATATTACTCCATATTACTTCCTTTTTACGAGGCAGTTAAAGAACATAAAGACCTTGTAAATAATTATAAGTGCGTATGTTAAAGGTTGCCGTTTGTTTAACCTGACTTGCTTACCTAACACAGGTTAATGACCTTAAACAGAACTTTTTAAAAAACAGACTGTCTGAAAATAAGTAACCAGTTATATATCATTTACGATTCCCAAGGCCCAGACTCACTATGTTTACTTCTCAACCCGCATACCACTGTCCCAATATTGCGTAGGTTTGCATTTTAACACTCGCCTTATTTCCAAATTTTTCAATGATAGCATTGTCTACCGTTTTAACTGAAGTATTTTTGATAATATGACAACCTTCATATCATCATGTAAAGACAAGCATAGGAGAATAATCATTTATTTGATATGTGTAATTGAATGCAATGATTGCTTTGATACAAACATTTAATTGACATTCCCTCAAGGCTGTGGAGTTGCACATTCGCCCCATATTCATATGGATGTCTTCGAGGGATGATGATTTCCTCCCACTGGTTAAAAACAGTGGCAGTCTGGTGAAAAGGCACCTTTAAATTGCCCATACTGTGTGATTTTGTATATGAGTGTTTGCCCTGTGAAGGAATGGCTTCCCATTGAAAGCATCTCTGGCCTTGTGCCCCATGCTACCTGGGACAGACTCCAAGCTCACCAGGACCCTGTAGCGTATAGCAATTATGGAAAATGGATGACTGGACTTCTTATTGTGGAAATCTTTCATTACTAATCGTGTTGACTTTTTAATCCATTTGCCTGGATGCATTCTCTGGTAGCAAGGGTTTAAAGGGTTTACTGGACACAAGACACAAAGACATATAATATTTGAATTATAATTTATTTTATTCTTGTTTTTTTTTTTTTTTGCAAATTAGCATTTAAAGTGAAGTCTGCCTTGCATTTCCTTCATCCTTTTCTGTTGTCCGTATTCTCTCACTTTTTCTCTGTGGCCATAGCTGGAGGTAAAAAGAGAGAAGAAAATAATTTAACATAGCTTTTTTTCAATGTCGGACTCAGCAGAATTTTCTTTTTTTCTGTGGCTCAATGCACCTGGCTTTTGTGTAGTGCAAAGCATGAAATATTAGGCGTAATAACTATATCAGCTGAGAAATTAATATCAAATGTCATCATTCAGTATCTAACATGTAGTATTTCCGTATGTATCCATACTGAAGTTTAGTCTGTACCACTTGTTCATCAAAATGTTTCATATGCAGATTTTTAAAGCATTTTTTTAAAATACTTATCAAGGATATATTTGTTTTTCCTGTTTATACCCAATATTGAATGTGCTGGGCTGAGCAGCAGGTCAATAACTAAGAAACTAGATGAAAATGGTTAATGATACAGTAATACTCAGTGAGTCACTAAGTCACTTTTTGCAATGAAATGTAAGGGGGGCCGTGGTTTGAATGGAAAGCACTGTGCTGCCAAATAGCTGGTCCCCACACAGCTGAACCACAGCAGCATGCTACTGTATTCTGTGGCTCTAATACCTCGGATCTCCAGTTTGCACTCCACCTCATCTTGGCCGAGCTCATTGACAGCCCTGCAGCTGTACCTTCCCCCATCAAATGTGCTGGCCTTTCGAATGTTAAGGGTCAGCACACCCTGGTTATTGTACATGATGTATTTGGGGTCTTCTCCAATGATCATGTTGTTCTTCATCCAGATAATCTTGGGCTGTGAGAGTAGGGAGATTGTGGAGGGAAGATTTGGATTAAGATTTTGAGTAAACAAGGGAATGGAGTTTGTTTTTAGGATTTAAATAAAAATAGCAAAATTACTGGTGTTTAACATATTGATTTGGGTGTGTTTTTGACAGCATTTCAGTCAAGACATGTAAATGTTTCCCTCACGTGATGGGAAAACTGAACCTCAGGTTGACCTGGATTCCATCGATCAGTTTATGCCACCATTTTTAACTTGAAAATTTCGAGCTGTGAGGCAGCCATCCCAGGTTAGTATGAAAGTCTGGCAACGTTAGTCGTGTCCTCGTGACGAATTTGCGTAATAGATAAAAGCATAGGGAACCAGTGCAGGTGAGTCCTACCTTGGGGAAACCACGCACAGAGCAACTGATGGCAGTGTTATAACCTGCAATGACAGATCTATCCACAAGGGGCTGTGTAAATTTAGGGGAGCAGGTCATGTCTTTTTCCTTGTAGGACACTGGATTGAATACCAACCCTGAAAGAGAAGCCAGGATGCGCAGGTGCGAATCAAGATGATCGTTGCTTAAGAATATCGCCAAATATCAAGCTCGCATCTCACGGGAGATGAGTACCAGTCTTGGTGATAACGGCAGTTCCCTTGCATAATCCCGGTGATTCGCTAAGCCCACAGTAGTTCTCGCTGAAGACACGGAACATATACTCATTTCCCATGACAAGGTCCGACACAGTGCAGTTGGGGCGTCGGTTATGTTCGTACACGGTGAACCACTCCTGAAGGAAGAAAAAATCCAGTGCTGAGCACACTGTGGAGCTTAAGTTCACATGAAAATTCCCTTCCACCCTCACACATTTTTCCAGCATTGTTTTATTAGGCTTTGTTCTTCATGTCTTCAAGAAAGTTTTACTCCTTTCATTGGTGAGAAACTGTTAGCGACAGACATACTCTAGCGAAGCTCACATCTCACCATAGTCTTCTTGTCAGCTTTCTGTATGGTATAGCCAGAAATATCGCAGTTGCCGTTGTCTTTGGGAGGCTGCCATTCCAGTGCGGCGTTAAAGCCCCACACATCTGTGATCTTCACCCCAGTTGGCGGCCCAGGCTTCTCTGAGGGTTAGTGGTGGGCACATGGTACGCAGAACTGTTAAGGTCCTCACAACATCACAGCGGAGTACACGTGCAGCTGAAATCTTTGCTACCGCCTTTAAACCATTGTGGCGTTGTCAACTGACTGGAGGTCACGTCAAGAGCTCATGTCCTCAGTGATACCAACCTACTATTTGGATGTCGATACTGGCCGCATCCTGTATGTTCTCAATTTGCAAGGTGAGGGTATATTTTCCCGAATGCTCCCTCTCGGCAGAGCGGATGAAGAGGATGGAATCCACAAGAGAGTTGCGTACGTTGACCTTCTTCTCGTCTAGGGGTTGACCATCTTTAGTCCATATTGCAAGTGGGCGAGGCTTTCCCTAAAACACACGGAACATAGGCAGTGAAACCGAGGAAACCCACAGAATTTATACTTGATTATTGCTTACCAAAAATAAAACACTGACCTGGAAGGGAATCACCAGGTTGATGGTTTCACCCACTTTACGAATATACTTGGTTCTCAGTTGACGTGGGAGGCGGATCCTGGGGTGCTCTGTGACAGAGAATGGTAGATGATTTTAATTGCATGGAAATACATGCGCAAACCATACTACAATTTGATTTGAAGAGGTGACATGTCCAAAATAAAGTGCAGACAGCCGGTATAAACTGACCCATAATTTCACGGATGGTGACTGGCTGACTAAGCAAGGCAGGGGGACTCTGGCCAGCAATGTTAACAGCAATCACTCGGAATTTCACTTTCTCTCCAGTCGTCAGTTCTCGCACCGTGTAGCTGATCCTTGTAACCAGGTCCTTATTGGCCCGCACCCACTCTGTAGCTAAGAGACCAGGCAGGTAGAGATGATAGGTAACAATTCACACCATGGGAAGTAGGGAAACCGAGGTGAATTAGGTAACCACTCAATGAAAGGGACCTGTAAGGGAAATGTGGGGTGGACACCAAAAGTTACATGTGAAAAAATAGACATGCAGGCATGCAGCATAGTTGGCAAGAACCATATCTGTGCTATAACAGCATGTCATTGCTATGATTGCACCTTTGTTTGATCAGAAAACAGCACACCAGACGAGGCTCTGATTGTTTAAGTGTTCATGTTGAAGCATCCTACATTCTGTAGGTGAAATTATAAATGCTCTAAGGGTGCCTCTCCACTACGCAACTTTTCGAATCTTCTAAGATTGTGAAAAGACTGATGATTCACAACTGATCTCTGCAGATTTTTGATGTGCTGGGTTCACGCACCACAGGACAAGGGGCCGCACGCTATACGACTCTAGCTGATTTGCTTTAGTTTGGAAAAAAAAATCGATTTACGTGAACCACGCTTTGGAGACCAGGGTCTAAAGTCTGTACCCATCATACACTACTTTGCGTTTGTCAGTACCAACTAACAACTCCGACTGTCCCAAAATGGACAGGCTACGACTGATTGATGCAGACTCACTACGACGGTGAAACGGAGCTAAAATGAAGGTAAAAACTGCGAGGTGTAACCCCAGTCTAACTCAGTATAAAAAATAAACTAAAAAACACAAACTTTTCACACCATCTCCGATTCCACCATCTTTTCACCTTACATTGTCATAATATTTTGAGCCACACCGATTTTTAAAAATGAAGTTTTAATATTGTAACTAATAAAATGTGCAGTTAAAGTCAAGCATTAAAACACATAATTCCAAAGAGCTAAACAAGTTAATGAAATCAATCCTCTATCTGTAGTTATTACCAAGAGTGCACGCAGGGTAATACAGAAGAGTACTTGGTGCATACTGTACTTTTGTAAAATTACATCAGTTGTAAATATGTAATACAGTCCCACAATGGTGTGACTGTATGACCCTTAGTCTCCCATATTGATGCTACAGAGATGAGCAATACGCTAAACTTCCCTACTTGAAAATACAGCAGCATATCCTATTTGGGGACATGTTGTACCTTGAATCCACAACTACACACTAATCTAGGTCCATACGGACTGCACTGTTTCTGCTACGTGTTTCACTTATATTTCTTATGAATGGCTAAAGAACATATGCTAAATCATGCAAAGTGAAAAATTCTATATCATTTCTACTGGGCCACTGCAGTTTAAAAGCAGAATTTCGATCTCCTAAGATGGACTTGATACGTTTTAAATCTCTTGCGAATTGACGGACTGAATTATCATATAAATTATGGCTATGATTTATGAGGCGGCACGAAGGCTCAGTGGGTAGCACTGTAGCCACCACCCCACCCCCCCAGGGTTGGGGGTCTGAATCCCACTTCGTCTTGGAGAACATGGAGCTTAGATATTCTCCCCATTTCAGATGGATTTCCTCCCGCTATCCAAAAACGTTCAGTTAGGTAAATTGATCTCTATTAATTGCCCATATTGTGTGTGTGTGTGTGTGTGTTTTTGTGCATAAGTGTGTGTGTGTGTGTGTGAGTCCTGTGATGGACTGGCATCCTATTTAAGGTGTACCCCACCCTTGTGTCCTGTGCTGCCAGGGATAGGCTCCTGACCCCGTGATTCTGACTAGGATAAGCAGTAAAAATATGGATGTATGGACTTTAATCATCTTAAAGTACCGACAGACTGTGGCTGACTAGGATCACTTATTTCAGGTTATTGATTTATATTGCCCAATTCTAGCATGCAGCACATTGATTGTTGCTGTCTGTGCAGGGATATACTTTTTTATTCATTAGCTGCTGCCCACTTAACCCATTACAGTGAGTATTGATGGCTTACTCTGATTTTTTGCTGCGGAAATGATTATGTGGAGCAGCAGTCCGTTGATGAAGGTAAAAAAAAAAACAAAAATCATATTACTGCAGTGTTTGATTGTGGATTCACATATCATTCTGAATGCAATAATTGCTGTGATTTTTCAAACCTGACTGCCACTTACCATAATCGATGTGTTTTCAGAAATAACACATATGGGAAAACGTGAATAGTCAAGCTAACTCACGTTGCGTGGTAGAATGCTTCTAAGTGCTTTTAAAGTTCATTAATTATCCACAAAATTCAATTAATATAAAGTATAGCAATATCTCTTGGGAAAGGGAAGAGATAGAAGATGCTTTAAGAAGGAATTCAATTAGAAACACGTCACTTACAAATCAAAAACTGGCAACTTGAAAATACCATTTACCCAAAAAAAGTGTGCCATCCTACATCAGGCAGTCATAACATCAGAAAAGAATTTTGTAGAGGAGTAATAATTGTAAAAATGATTCCATGCAGAAACTGAATAACAGCAGACAATGTGCCCAGCCCCTGACTGATTATAATTAGTACGTATGTAAATGTGTCTCTTGTCACTGACGGTGTGTCTTTCGAATTCCGCTGGAGTCTGCTAAGTTATTTTGTGGAAATATAAAAGATGAAAATAAAATACACATGGCTGGTTTGAACTGAGCAAAGAATTCACGAAAGGTTTCAATATGCAATGTTTTGCTAAAAAAATACTATTAGCATTTCCAAGCTTTGGAATTAAGCATAAGAAACTATAACAGCAGTTCTTGTGAGGGCTCAGGGAGTAGCACTGAGCCCTGACACCTCCAGGGTCGCGGGTTTGAATCATGGATTCACTCTTGTCTCGTGGGTTTTCCCGGGGTACTCTAGCTTTGACATGCAGTTTGGTTAACTGGCATCTCTGAATCGCCCATAGCATGTGACTGTAAGCAGATATGTACCCAGTGATGGGATGGCGTACCCCATGCTGCCTGGGATGGACTCCAGACTGCCTACCGTCCCCTCGACATGGCAAAGTGGTGACAAGATGGTTTGAATAACATCTAAGGGTCAGAAGAATCATGCCGCTTCTCAGTTTATTTTCAGCATGGACGGCTCCCTCTTAAACTGTTGGGACACAGAGGATATTTTACAGAAACTCAATCTGCTGTAGTTTCTGCTGTGCATGTATCTTTTCTGTGGTTTGAGCTGGAATGTTCATAAATGGGACCGCTGGAGACTGTGAAAAATAAACTAGAACAAATATATACATATATATACAGTATATATATAGCAAGCGGAAGGGAAAGAGAGAGAAATGGAGTACCTCCTGTACTAGTGCCGTCTTTGCTTCCTCATTGTGTGTAGTATTGTGGTCTGTAGCAAAAATGCAAGGTTGTTGTACATTTTGTGTGCTGTGTTGACTGTGTTGGGGTGTCTGATTATACGTATTATGTCACCAATCCATTTCCTTTCACTGTTCCGTTTCCCTCCTATTTCCAGCCTACTTAGGGATTTAGGGCACATAATTGTATTCCTTCCCGTTTTTAATGTGCGGGTTAGTCAGTGTTTTTGGGCGAAGTTAGTGTTGGGTTTTATTTATTGTGTTGGCCTGGCTTACCCCTGGAGAGGTAGCATGTTTGTTTGTCCTCACCTGCACCTGTGTATACCCGTTAATATTGTGCGTAATCGTATAAATAATTCACTAAGTTGACAGTTAACGGGGAAGAAAAAAAGAATCCGAATCTGAATTTCATTTTATCAGTTTACTGATTCGAATTGCTTTTCCAGTTCAGTAAAATGGGTTTAATTCAATCCTAGTATCCACTCGGTATATGACCTTCCATCTTGTTATGAGTCCTGGACACACGATTACTGCATGACAGTGACTGCTAAAACAAAGCCTGGATTTCTACAGTCTTTTGTGGATGCGTGGCCGGTTTTCATTCTCAGATCATCTGTAACGTACCTGCTGTTAACAAATGATGGCAGAGTGTAATATATTCCAGAATATTTATTTAGCCTTCAATACATATTCATTCGAGGAGATTTGTACTTCTGCAGACTGTACGTACAACCATACACTGTTAGCAGAACCAGGACATGAGTGGCAAAACCAAATATGGAGGCTGTGATTAAATTTGTCATCGACAGTGAGGAACATACGCATCGAAATGTAAACGTAAATAAGCGGAATTTACTCGTGCTATATGGCATCAAGGAATAAGTAAACTAGAAGAAAAATACATTCCACTTTTTTAACTCGACGTTAGAACGGTGTTTCTCTGTACTTGGAACAGGTACCCACATACTCTGAACTGGATTAATTTGTATTTTAATATCCCAAGCCGGCACTGGATTCAGGCTTACTGTGACTCTTTTGGAGAATCAGTCATGGATGATGAGGATTTTTGACTGTCTGTGTGTATTACCCACATCTGTGCGTCTGTTCATGTACCAAGCAGCGTGTCCGAAAATAAACAAATGACGTGAACCATACATGTTGACCAGCCGACCGTCATTTTTAAATAAACCATCCAGGTCTTCCCGTAACACGATCTCCTTACCTCCTTCTTTGCAGTATTCGATAATATATCCGTCGAGGCCACCCGCTCCAATTTTCTCAGGTGGAAGCCACTTCAACGTGCAGGTGGAGTTGGCAACATCATCCACTATTAGGCGTGTGGGCTCACTGGTCGGGGCTGTAGTGGGCGGGGCAAAGCCGGGACTTAATATCAGACTGAAGAAGGAGGACCCTACACTTTGTAATGGACTGCTGTAGACCAGCAAGATAAATGGAGGAGGCCTCCCACCTACCAATGGGCATGAAGGGTTTAGAGTTGAGACTTGGCTGGGACAGGCCGATCTCGTTCACAGCAAAGACCCTCATCTCATACAGCACCCCCTCGATCATCCTCTTGGCCTCAAACGTAGTCGAGGCATACAGGTCGAAATTCAGCTTTGTCCATCTGGATGACCCTTTCTTCTTCCTCTCCATCAAGTAGCCTGAACAGCAGTGGAAAAAAGGATTAAAAATGCAGAATGCCGAGGTAATTATTCAGTTGCTTATTTCATTTGATTTGGTGCAATTTTGGCCAAATATAAGCAAGTCTGGCTGCCGTTCATTTAGCACAAAGACCTCAAAAAAAGGAGAGACAGTGGACCCATGATCAGCGGTTTGTCAAGAAGCTGCTAGGCTCAGCCATGTGGCTACAAATATATATACACGTATATGACTGGCCATTAAACTTAAAAGTGCTTGTTAGTATTCATTAAGTCCTTCAAGACTGATGGAAAGTGCATGATGGATGAATGAGTACCATAAAATACACACACTTAATGAAAGAGTCATTTATTAACAATGACTAGAAATTATGTCTTTAAATTTAGGACCCCCTCCTGCTCAAATTAGCTGTCAGTCATGTTGATAGCTGCAGAAAAATTAGCGCAGTTTAATGTAGCTTTTATTAGGTATTTGAATCGTAATGTTGAATCATTTCGAAGTCATTCTGGCAATATCTTCATACAAAGCATAGGAAACCCCTGTGATTTTAGAATACGAGGACATTAATTTTATTGACAGCTGAGATTGTTTAAGTCCTGTTTGTCTTGAGAATAAATGTAATCCACAGACTGAGTGTGGTAGATTTCTTTTTTTCGTATCTAAAATAATAATTCCGATACCTTTGATGAAATCTCTCCTACTGAAGCTGAAAGACCAAGCTAATACTGACAGGTATTTATAGGTATTACCTTTAACTGGAGCACCGCCGTCAAATTTGGGGGGTTCCCAGGTAATGGTAGCACTGTCCTCTCCGACTGATAAACACTTAACAGCCTCAGGGGGGTCAGGCACGTCTGAGGGAGGAAACAACAGGTTAGACCGGAAATGCCGTCATGGCATCAGACGATGGTACAAATCAACAGATAAAAACGATGCTATTTAAGCCGGTTTCTATAAAAGACATAAAATAGGGTCCGTGGTGTGCTTGGCAGACTGCGTTTTTAAATGGCTTCCTAATGTTGGACAGTGCGAGTACGCACCCACAATCTTGATGTGAAGGGTGGCTTTGTCCTCTCCAGCGGGGTTAGTGACGGTAATGGTGTAATCTCCCTCGTCATCCCTCTCTGCTCCCTCAATCACGAAGGAGCTCAGGCCTTTCCTGGTCTCCACCCGTATCCGTCCTTCAGTTGCTGTAATGGGCTATGAGAAACGCAGCATAGCTATGGCAAATTCTCTACAAGTACAATACGCCGAACATTTGTGTATGCGTGATGCCGTCTCGTATATGTTACCTCATACAAGCGTAAAACAACTCAAAAAAAAAAAAATGCTCTCATCACACGTCTCTTCGGATTTACCAGTATAAACACATTTGTTTTTGTAGATCTGGTGTCAGTCATTGGCTAATTCAGTAGCGTGGATTCTAAGACAAACTGTAAATTTGTCACTTCAGAGATTCACGCTCGTCATTATTGCAGGTCCAAGAGACCCTTACAGTAGCTCCTTTCAGCCAGCAGGCAGTGGGAGCAGGTTCCCCTGTGATCTCCACGTCCAGGCGAAGCTTGTTGCCAGCAACAACAATGATAGTGTTTTGAGAAACCATGTTCCCAGTTGTATCCAAGTGGATTTTAGGGGGGTCTGAGCAAAAAGAGAGGAAGTGACAGTAAATAAATCAATATTTACAGTAAATTTTACACAGACACACACACACACAGAAGCAGTGGTCAGGTTATTAGGTATACGTGCTTCTTAATGCAAATGACCTTCTCCTCCAACAAGGTAAAATCACGCAGCTATAACTGAATACATACACCATGCAGATAGGGTCAAGCAGTTTAGCTACTGTCTGGCTAAGCATACAGATCGTAAGTATGCATGATCAAAATGATCTGGAATATGGTGTGATTGCTGGTGCCAGACATGTGGTCTGAATATCTCAGAAACAGCTGCCCTCCTGGGATTGTCATGTACTACAACATCTAGAGTTTACACAGAATGGTGTGATGAACAAAAAAACTTTCAAGTCCGAGGCATCGCTGAGGCCCACAAAACACCTTGTTGATGAAAGAGCTCAGAAGGGAACAGCCAGACTTGTTAAACCTAAGAAGGTCACAAGTTAAAAAAAAAAAACTGTTCAATACAGCAGTGACGTGCAGAAAGGCTTCTCTGACCACAAATGTGAGCTACCCTTGAAGTGGTTCTGGAGGCTAAAGTGGGTTGTAGCCAGTGCTAGCTGGGTATACGTATGTCTAAAATGGCCAGTAAGTGCATATACAGCATATATAAATCTTAGCTTGCAGACGACATATAACAAAACTGACCTTGACGGGGTACATAATCAATCTTGATCTCTGGAAAAAAAAAAAAAAGACAAGAAATTTCAAATTTGCATGGTGTTTGTCTCTTTGTATTTAATTAATCATAATTGTAATTAATTAATCATAACAGTGAGTTATAGCGGTAATTATTAATTCACTGAATTTATATTTTACATCATATGTAAACTAATTTTTAGATGTGTAAATCCTAGAGTGAAAAAATTTTTTTCTTTTTTGTAAGTCAAAAATGTGCTGTGATACTGGATACTGAAAAAGTAGTTCTGAGAGATGGATGGCAGTTAAAGATATGGATACTTCTTCATTTTAACATTTGACGATCATCAGCTACTCATGGCAGTTTCTGATGGAATGTCTAGTCTCGCAGGCTATTTTCTTCACAGTTTGTCGTATCTGTAACTCGCTGACCCAGGAAGTTCAGCTTAGCAGAAAGGGAGAGCGCATAGCCATCTGGGATAAAGGTGTAATCGCCGGCGTCCTCTGCTTTGACATCACTGATGGTCAGCTTGTGAACCCTGAAAGGAGTGACAAGACGGAGAGCTCTGAGTCTTTTTTTAAACCCATGCAAGGAGAGAGCCCAATTGATACCAAGAATGCTGCGAGAATCACATAAACATTGAGGATAGTATTGATAGTGAATTGAAATCCTTGCTGCTCTCTTGCCGGTCTTTACCTTCCGACGTGTGTCATGGCGATACGTTTGTCAGGCTTCACCTCCACGCCATCTTTGAACCACTTCCCTGTCACCTTCTCATCAGATACCTCACACTTGAACACGGCCTGTTCTGCTGCCCTCAGAGTCAGGTCAGCGATGTTCTGCAGCACCTCCAGCTCCTTTTCTGGGGGATAGGGAAAGAAATGCAACTCAATCTCCTTTGACCTTGTAACAGAACTGAAAACAACACGATACAAAATACAGTATATGGCCAAAATGATCAGAATTGGATAATTAAACCATTGCTGACACAGGTGTATAACTTAGCACACGACCATGCAACATCCATCTGCAGATGTTGAACACATCTGCAGCACAACGGGTCATACTGGAGGTTAGTGACTTTCAACATGGCACTATCACTGGATGCCATTTTTACAACAAGTCACTAGTTCACTGCAAGGGAAGTTATTGAGAAGATGTGGGAACATCTAGAAGGAACAGGAGCTCAGTTGTGATGTGGTAGGCCATACAAACAGAAAGAGATTCCAGCATCTGCTGGAAAGGCTTCCCTGTAGAGTCGAGGATATTATAGCTGCAAAGTGAGGACCAACTTCTTATTCATACCCTTGGTTTTGGAATGAGATGTTGCACAGACAGGTGACCACATACTTTTGGACAAATAGTGTATATTAAATTATCTAAATCAGTTACAATGTATTGCAATATCTTTTGTACTCAGTCAAAAATTGAAATACTCAGATTAGTTTGATGTAGTTGACCACATATATAAGGTAGTTACTAATTTTCCAATACATTTGAGCGACCTTCATTTCATATCTACAATTACCTCAAGACCAAAACTGAAGAGATAAAGGATGACAGGCAGGGAAAGAGGATTAGAATGGAAAGAAGCGTGAATGGAGATTAAACTAGGCCCACTGGATTGATACCTTCAACTTCCAGTTCACCCTTGGAATGTCCGCCATTGGTGTAGACGTGATACATTCCCACGTCATCCAGTGTTGCTTCATTAATGATTAACCAGTGCCTCTTTCCATCTTTCTTGAAGCGATACTTTTGTTGGTCATCCCTTGATAATTCTTTGTCTTCCTTCATCCTGAGGGAACAAAGGAAGAAAATTAGACAACTGTACAATGAAGTCAACTGAGAAAAAGAGAACAAGTTTCAGCAGTGATGGGATAAATGAGACTTCAAAACCCATGGTTGAAGGGACCATCCAAAACTGCTAATCAAAATGAAGCTTCAGAAATCATAGTAGGTGGGAGCATGCCACGCTACCAATCAAAATGAAGATTCAAAATGTATGGTTGCAGGGACCATCCAAAACTGCTAATCAAAATGAAGCTTCAACACCCATGATGGGTGGGAGCATGCCAAACTACCAATCCAAATGAGGCTTCAAAACCCATGATGGGTGAGAGAATGCCAAAGTACCAATCCAAATGAATCTTCAAAACCCATGGTGGGCTATTGCCAGTATTGATTTCTATGTGTTTAATAATTAGCATAGATAATTAGTGTAATGAACTATAGTGTTTTGATGCAGTGCTACATTCATTTTATAAATATTGAATAGAGGCTGAATTTAACGCTGAAACCATTAATACTTAGAGCTGGAACTTGGCTACACTGACCATTTGACATGAGCACCTTCCTCTGACACCTCCACTTCAAATTCCACCCTTTCTCCAACCACAACATGGTAGTCATCCAGCAGTTTGGTGATTGTCACAGGAGGTTCTTAAAAAAATATATTGACAGAAGATTATACTCGTATGTTATACCGACAGTTGGCACAATAACAATAAAGGGTTTAATAATCAATAACAGCACACTGTAGTAGTCACAAATTTAATATTTTCCTAATTCATGTTGAAATGCTTATCACCTAAAAACATTATCAGCAGAAAATTAGAGGTTTGCTTCTTTTATTAACTGGTATCATCTCGTCAAATTCTAAAAGTATTGTGTGTTGCCTAGAAATGATTTCCTAACAAGAGATCATCTGTATGATTTGATCAGCATATTCCATAAAGATCTCAGTGATTGCACAACCCCTCTGACATCCCAATAAATAAAATATGATTGAATAATATGTAGAATTAAGGGCTTTGAATCCGAATCCATTTATCAATTCACGAATAAACATTTCTTTAATAAAATGTTAAACTATTGAAACACGTTGTGAAAAATGTGCATGAACTACAAATGTGTATTTCAACTATCATACTATTTGTATGACTTTATCAATTTAAGGGGAACTGCTGAATGAGCATAAAAGTTCACAGGATCTCAAAAGGCAGTTGAGCTAGCCATTCTTACTTCTCAGTGATGTTTTCATTTGGTGTCTGGCTCACTTTTCCAGATACACTAATAAATTACCTTTTACAAAGACCTCTGTGAAGCACTTTTCCTCCCCAATGACACACTCATAGGCTGCATCGTCTGCAAGGCTGCACTTGTTGATGATGAGTCTTCTTAAGTTCCCCACGGTTTCAAACACGTACCTAACAAAAAGAAATAAGTAAGCCAAAGGCGACAGTGGCAAGGAAAAATTCCCTCAGAAGGAAGAAACCTTGGGAGGAACCAGACAAAACTCAAAACTGCTTTGGGCTGCCAAATAAATGGACCACCCTCTACTCAGGCTCCAAGCTTTACCTTTACCTGTATGAGTGTCTAATGCAGAGCAAAATGAGGCGTGCAAAAACCACTTTCACATGTAATTGTGCAAATGGCACACACAGTTTCCTTCATTCAAATTAATTTATTGTTAATCGTTTAACATGGCATTGATACTAAACCCTGCGGAGGGATCACTGCCGTCTTGAAAAAATTCCACTACCATCATAGTAGAAAAGTTACACCACAGGATAGATGTGATCACTCTGAAGGACTTTTGATTTATTACCATCATCTAAGGAGCTTAGCAGTCCAACACAATATCAAGAACAATGCTGAGCTGTCAGGTCACTTGTGGACACTCAATGCTGTGTGGTTCTCTTAGTGTGTAGTGCATATCTTCTTATTCTCCTTTTGAGGATAGCATGAAAGATGACTCGTTTTTTCCCCACTGATCAGCGCACCCTCCTCTATGCTCTATGGACTATGTTAATCTCAAAAGTACATTTCAGGTATATAAATGAGATTTTTTTCACCGAAACCAAATCCTATCCCCAAAATTCCCAATAGATGGTATGTCATTAAAGCCTCTCCCTTTTTTTATTGCATTGATTCAGAGTTGCCTACCTACTCTGCTTCGCATACCAAACCAATTTCAACACATCCCTGTCACACGTATTTCATTTTGATTGCAGTTGCTCCTAGCTCTCTTCGCTTCCTTGGCAACATGAATATACCCACTATTCACCCAGAAACATCAGCAATTACCACGGAAACTCCTACCAAAAGTATCCCAATGATCAACCCTCTTTCAAAGACACTGAAATCCCCTTTCTTAGTCTATTGGGGAAATAGAGCTGCCGAGAAGTATTATAATACATTGCACTATGCCATATGGGATGTTAATTGCTTAATTATCCACACCTGTGTGGAAGCAGGCTCCTTTCAATATATGTAACCTTCATTTGCTTGATGTGCTTTCCATTTAGCTCAATGTCACAAAAGCCTGTATACGGCACTGAAACTATTGAACGCTCTCTTCCAGTACAGTTCCTGGGTGATATGATCTATGAGATTTTTGTCGATGGTTTTGTGAAAACCTCTACCATCCCATCACTATCTTCCAACTCATTATCCCTCCCATACTTGGCTGATTGCTTGATCTCCTGTCCATTCTTCAGCCACTTGACTTGTGCATCTGGGTCAGTCACTTCCACTTCCAGAACAATCTTCTTGTCCTTATCCACTGAGTACGCAGATTCCAACTTCCTCAGAAAGGCTGAGAGGAAAAGATGTCCGGCGATCAGTGCATTCTACCCACATGTACTGAGTGTACTGACACTGACAGAACTGTTGCCGTTGAAATTTTTTAATAGTTAGCTGTGTGAAGAAGCTGTTAACAGGATGCATTTAACATCACCGGCCACATTTCTTCATCGTGTGTTTGCACTGGCCAAAGTTAACAGCTGCTATTTGACAGCAGCTGAAATTTCCCCATCTTTCTTTTACTCTCACCATCGCTTTTCACAGGTTGAACTGCCTTCATCTTCTTCAGGCGTTTCAGCATGCCTCTGAGATCAGTGATACCATACTGAAAGGCGATCTTCTCATATTCACTGGGGTGTGCATTTTTCAGAAGGGCCCAAACATCAATTTCTTCCTTCACCTCTTCCTTCTTCTTCCTACGAGCAGGATAGCAGAGACTCAACGTAATTATCCAGAGAAAAACTTGCATCAAGATAAGAGAAATTGTGGATAATAATAAAATGATTATTCCGTCCTGAGAGCCAATTGTGGAAAATTGCACAATCAGGCAAACAAAAATAATCTACCACTCCTAGAATCATTTTTGGGAATGGTTTTTGCAAAAATGCACTTATGTATGATTTGATTCTAAATCAGCATTGTCAATCTTTACTGTAAGGCAAAACCATCTTGCAACAAGACAATGAGACAACAATTTTATTTAGTAAAACACACACGCTGCCACAATTGGCTAAAAGCAGGTAGCACTGTCCTTAGCCATTTTGGCTCTTAGCCCTTAGCCTCTCAATAACATTTTGAGTTCTCAATCTTGTGTATCTGGGCTATTGCTTAAAAATGACTGACTTGATTTGTTATCACTGCATTTGTGCAGTGTGCTATGATTATAAAGGCTGGATCCTCCGGCTCAATATATGTATATATATATATAACCAAATCTGATACGTCTTACCTTTTTGTAGCTTTGAGGAGAGCGCTGAAATCCAGTTCACCTTCATCTTCTCCTGCGTCCCTAGTGAGAGGAAATCACAGTTTTGGCACAGAATGTGCTGAGAAAAGCTCAAAGTGATCCTGCTTGCCAAGCACATCTCAGCTGGGCATAATAATCATTGCAGAGTTCATACATAGAAACACACACTTACGCTCTTTTAAATGCCTCAAGAATGTTTGTTTTTGCCTCCTCTTGTGCAGCTGAAGATGAAAAATAAATGTCAGCATTATTAAGATCATTTTTATAGACATTTCCCTGATCACAAGTATGACATCCAACTTTTACCCTCCATTTGTACAAGTCCTTATAGGACTTTCTTCCAGTTGAACATTGTACTAAAACTTCTCAAGCTTAAACATTATTTTTACTGGACTAACATCTCTTTCCTCTGTGTCAGTATTATTTATCCATTCTTTAATGTTGAGGTCAAATTTGACCAATTTGCAATTAACTTTCACAATCAATACGGATTCTTCAGTCTGATTACCATAAGTCTGGATGACTTTGGCCAAGATTCAGCCTCTGAACATATGAAATTAATGGTAATTGGTTTAAGTTTTTTTTTTTTTTTTTTTTTTTTATTTAATATTTTGTACATCTCAAACATTTTTGGTCAGATCTTGGCATCCACAGGAAAGAAAAGAGTAAGACTGTAAAAAAGATGCAAAATTCAGAATTTACACACACACGCACACCTTCAGATGTAGAGGCCTGATGTAATGATTACTCAAAAGTGCAGAGAGGAAATGAGAAAACAATGAGGATGGTTGGGAACATGCAAATAGTCAAAACTAGGAAATTGAACACGCGGGTTTAACAGTCAGAATGTAATCCAATAATCATAGTTAGAAAGAACAGGCACTTGGTACAGAATCCGGAGAGGGCAATCGACATGGCAACCAAGTGCAAAACACGATCTGAAGAGAGAAACTCAGTGAACAGCATTGGTCATGTATGGAGTAGCAAGAGCCAATCAGGGAAATGCTCAGTGATGGTTCAGGAACTCCATACTTCACGTGGAGGTATCCCAAGCAGCACAGGCTACAGGGCTGCTGTACATTTTGGCCAAGGAATGGGAATGTGTTGAGGTCATCATCCTCTCCCAGGAGACTTGTTTGCTTTATTGCAAGTTATTGCCATGTACACTTGCAAGTAAATGATTTCCCTCTGGCACACGGTGTTCTATACCAACTCCACCATCGCTGTCTAAGATGCCGTTTGTCAGGTTGACAGAAATTCCTGCCTGGAACAAGTGGAAGTCCTACTAGAGAAGGTTCTTTACTAGAAGGTTTAGGGAGAACTCTAGTGACTCTGCTTATTCAAAGATGCCAGCACGTTCCCTGCACACCTGCCTCTGACAGTTTTGACAGTAAGGTACAGAAACCAAGCTACATCTTCTCAACAGCTGACCCTGACAGCCCGGTGCTCCAAGGGATGTAAAAGCTAGAACCTTAGCTCACAAATGTAGTAGATGTTAGTAGTAGAAAACTGGCTCATATCCTGACTGATCGCTCATGGTAATTGCCTTCCTGGATATGTATGTAATATTTCATAGCGCATGAGGTCTGTTTATGAGCACGATTACCTTACCTTCAATGCTGATCTCAAATGTACTGCTATCGCACTTGTCCTTGGCGCTGATCTCACATCTGTAACCTCCAGCATCACCGGGGACCACTTTGATGATCTTCATCTCATATGTGTAGATCTGAGTGGAGCAGTGAGAGTTAGGTCCAGCTTGTCTCCCAGTACTCAGACTGGGATTCAACATAATGGCTTTGCTATTCATCTGTACTGACTATACAGAACATTGCAAAACGTTGCTTCAGTTTAACATCCTACTTCCTGTAGTCAAATGGATAATCATATATGGAATATAACTGAAGATTTATTTCCTCATGAAGCTCGGTTTATATATATTTGAAAGTGTTTGGCTTAATACTGTTTATAAAATTTATCTGGAACATCACTACACATATTGTGATCATGTAACATTTCTTAGAAGGGGATTTTTCAGAATTTTTCTAAGAATCTGCAGACCTGTATGAACTCCCATTACTGCAATGTTCCTTTGGCAGGGTTTACTTAAGTTTTATTGCCACCGGTTCAAGTCGCATCAATTCTGATAGATGAGTTTTGGTATAGCACATTGATGCAACCAGCCATCAGACACCTGACTGGATTATACACTTTTCATTCCGATCAGACCTTGGTGTTCCTGTCATAGGTCTCCTTAAACTGCAGGTGTTTGCCAGCCTTGCTGCCCAGGTCCATCCATTTCCCCTTCATCCATTTCACGACGGGCTTCCTCTGCAGGTTACTGGAGTCCACTTTTGCCGTGAACGTAATGTCACTCCCTGCCATTGACAATCGCTCGTTAATGCTGTGCATAGAACTGACCGTCCTGATTTGACTTATATTTGATTAGAAACGTAAAGATGAGTCGCTGACCTGTGGCTGCAACAACTGTCTCTGGCTTCTCCACAAAAAGCCCAGACAGTTCTGTTGCCTGCTGGCCAGGTTCTGGAGGAGAAGTGTGGTACTCAGTATGACTGGAATTATTAGGAAAAACAGGCTCGTCATCCAATGACTACTTTTCCTTCTACTTCTGCATCAGACAAAAACAATATAAGAAATGAAGGAATGTGTGTATGTCACCAGGTACACATATGCAGCATGCACAGTGATGAGACGTCATCATCCAAATTAGGAATTACATGGTCGCTTCATGTGAAACGAAATATGTTCATATTACCCAGAATGCACTCTGGTAAAAAGTGAAATGAAACCACACATAACAGTAATACTTTAATTACTATTTGTAGTGCCAATTAATAGTTTTCTAGACCTTACAATAACAAGTTCATATCACACTTGTCCTTTCCTTCAAGAGTCGTTTCAGATCACAGCCAAATGGGGGAAATGATATGCGATCTTGGGAGTTGGGCTGCATTAGGCCTTGTTTTAACTGTGCTGCCATTTAATTCTGCATGAGACATAAGGGCAAATTATTCACATGTCTGACATTTTGATCAGCTGAGAAGGCAGGATAGTGAACAATTTTATGGTGTTTTACAGTTCATAAAGGGCAACGTTTTTTTTGATTCAATGTAACAGAACCTGTAGCTCGTTCTACTGCCAAATGCAAAAACAGACTGAAATATTATGACACATTTTAAAAATACAAAAGGCGTGGTAGGTTTTAATAAGCATTCATGCATGCAAAGCACAGTCAGTTGTTTTTTTCACCTTTAACTAATTGCAAATAAAAGTTCCCCATGACCCAGAGTAAGTGGTTGGAGAATGGATGAATGGATGGATGGATGGATGGATGGATGGATGGATGTATTTGTTAGTATTTGAACAAACCTCGTCATTTCTCTCAATACCTTCTCTTGCTATCTGCTTGTTGTTTGGTTACACTTTTATTTCATGCAGTAATAATACTATTTTAACGTTTAAACACCAAAGAAATGACTTAAAAAGAAAAAGTATAATTATAACCTCTTTAGTTGATGTATTCGAAATTAGTTTGAATATTTAAAATGAATGTAAAAGCGAATACAGCTACATAAATATAGGGCAAGTTATTCACTAAATTTAACAAGAACATTTATTAAAAATAACTGCCGGAGAAAACAAAAGTGATGTTTTTTTTTTTGTTTTTGGCATCTCCATATCTACACAAAATCATAAACTGATTTACTTTTGAACTTAAATTTGAAACATGTCAAAAATCCATCCATCCATCCATCCATCTTCCAACCACCCATCCTTGTTAGAGTCATAGGGGAGGCCTGACCCGATCCCCTGCAGCATGTCCAAGGCCTACCAGCCTTGGACAGGCTGCTGGGGTACACACATTATTATTGTGTACAGTACTGTGCAAAAGTCTTGAGCCATACCTCATTTCTTCATACGCTTCCAAAGAGAACAGACTGTCTTGTATTTTTTTAATGTAGTCTTGAGGAACAGTTCTCCAGGCTTCCTGAAGGACTTTCAAAGTTTTTGGCTCTCATTTTCAGT
>JAACJT020000231.1:9305-21002 GCA_009936485.2 Gymnarchus niloticus | reverse complement strand
TGTAGGATGACTTTGGAGATCAAGAAGAGGAGGAGAGTGAGGGCAGAGCCAAGGATCAAATGGTGGAAGTTGGAAAAAGAAGATTGTAAGGTGGCTTTCGGGGAGGAGTTAAGATAGGCACTGGGTGGCAGTGAAGACTTACCAGATAGCTCGGCAACTACAGCAGAAGTGGTAAGAGAGCAGCTAGAAAGGTGCTTGATGTGACATCTGGTTAGAGGAAGAAAGACAAGGAAACCTGGTGGTAGAATGTACAGAGGAGAAATGCTGAGGGTGGAGCTGACAGGCAAGAGGAAAAGAGAAAGGGTTAACAATGTAAATATTGACTCTTTGCATAAATTTGATGTATTTGTCAATAAAAGCATTTGAAACTTATGAAATGTTTATCACTGTTCTTCAGCATACCATAGAAATATGTAAAAAAATAATCCAAAAATCCTGAAACAGCAAGGTTTGCGAAACACAAACTTTGTGTCACTGCCAAAACTTTTGGCCATGACTGTAGGTAAGTAAAAGAACTTGAAAATCTATTCTATAAGATACCGGAAGCCAGTGGAGATGGTAAAGAATTGGAGTAATATGATCTCATTTCTTTGTTCATATTAACAATCTGGCTGCAGCATTCTGAATTATCTCTTACTTATTAATAGTAGATTTTGGGAAGCCAGTAAGAAGAGTTGCAGTAATCAAGATGACTGGTGATGAAGGTGTGAATCAAAGTTTCAGCATCTTTAAAAGATAAAAACGATCTGATCTTAGCTATACTCCTAAGGTCCTAGAGCAATGCTGAATATGGCTTTTAAAACTCAGATTGCAGTCTAAAATCACACCAAGGTTTCTAACCTCAGATTTTGTTTGTCATTATCCATTATTTCAGTGTCTCCCTTAGTGTCTCAGGGCCCAAAGCCATTACCTCTGTTTTTTCCTCATTAAGTTTTAAGAACTTATTGGACATCCATTCATTTACTGCAGTTAAACATTGTTGTAACTTGAGCATAGCATCTGTAATACTTAGATTGACTGATATATAGGGTTGGACGTCATCAGCATAGAAATGAAAATTGATAGGAAAATTCCTCATAATTTTAATCAAACGTAGCATATAGAGAGAGAAGAGCAGTGGGCCGAGAATGCTGCCCTGCGGGATCCCGTGATAGGTCCTGACAGGGGATGATATGTGATTACCTAATTTAACCTGATAGCTTCTATCTGTCAGATATGTTTTAAACCAGTTTAAGACTGGACCAGAGAAGCACAGTGATCCTAAATGCTGTAGTAAAATATAATAATCAACAGTGTCGAAAGCAGCAGGTAGATCCAATAGGACTAGAATCGATGCCTTGTTTGCATCAGTGTTTAACCTAAGATCATTAAATATCTTTAATAATGCTGTCTCTGTAATATGGAGGGGTCTAAAACCTGACTGGAGATTTTCAAAAATGTCATTATATTGTAAGAATTCAACAATCTGAAAATAAACGACTTTCTCTAAAATTTTGCTCATAACAGGAAAATTAGAAATTGGCCTAAAATTGTTAAGAATGGTTTGATCTAAGGAAGGTTTTTTTAAGAAGTGGACAAAGTAATTATGTTTATAGGTTACATAGAGATAGTTATTGCATAGTATATATTATACAAAAGTAACTATTGCACAGAGTAAGTATTGCACAGAGACAGTTATTGCACAATGTAAACATTACCTTGTTATTGCACAGTCAAAATATTGTCTGTGGGGAAGTGTTTTTTTCAGTGCATACAGTAGTTCAGTGTAGCGATGGCTATGGAGTAAAAACTGTTCACTAATCATGTGGTGCATGCTTTGATGGACCTGTAACACTTTCCTGAGAGTAGAAGGGCAAACAAGTCATAGGCAGGGAAGGATGGATCTTTAAAATTCATGATGTCTTCTGCAGGCACCAGGAGCTGTAAATGTCTTCCAGAGCAAGCAGATGTGTATTGGTGATCTTCTGAGCTATGTTGATGACTCTCTGCAAAGCTTTTCTATCAACTGTAGAAGTTTTGCCATACCACATTAGGATCTCATGTGACAGGACACTCTCAATGGAGCAGCGGTAGAAGGACTCTAGTAGCCATTGTGGCAGGACAGCCTTTCTAAGTGACCTTAGAAAACAGAGTCGCTACTGTGCCTTCTTAACAAAAAAACTTATTTTGATTGACCACATAAGAGCTTCTGAAATGTGGGTACCCAGGAACCTGAAACTGGAGACAATATTCAGTCTTTCTTCGTTTATATACAGTGGGAGATTATCATCTTGTTTCTTCCTAAAATCAATAATGAGCTCCTTTGTTATTTTGATATTGCTCTGAAATTGTTTTCTGAGCACCAGCATGTTAGCCTTTGTACCGCCTCCCTGTAGGCTGACTTGTCACCCTCAGTGATCAGCACCACCACTGTTAAGTCATCTGTAAATTTGATTATTGTATTTGTGTAGTGGGCTGGTATACAAAGAAGATAGGCTAGATGTGCCAAAAGTTGAGGTAGTTGCCTATAACTACAAAAATTACTTTGGAAATTTATCCAGGTTTTTAAAACTAAACTTTGGAAATTTGTGCAGGTTTTGTCAACATTTGAGCTCCAAAGCAGTTCTACTTATTAAATATCATTTGATAAGTAGGATGGTTAACTTCCTTCTTCAGGGTCCAAGACAATTGTCCTTAACCATAATACATAGACCGCCCTTGTATGCCACTGTGTCAGGGGCTGCTAACTACAAGGGACTTGTACTGTTCTGAGTGAGCCAGTCTTGAAAACTCTTGACCAAACCTCATTTATTTATTATTTATTTATAAGGTTCAGAATTTTTTGTGATTTATCAAATGCAAATAAACCTCATTTTTTATTGATATGATTTACAGATTTTTTTTGCAATGAATCAAACACAGCTAAACTGTTATGTAGAATGTATCCAAACATCCGCCCACCTTTAACCACTTACCCTGGTCAGCGTCATGGGCAATATGGAAATATTTAAGTTTTAATGATTTTACCTTGACATTTTTCTTACAGTGCGCAATAGCATTTAATAAAAGACCTATACCTACAGTTTATTTGTCTGTCTTTTGGTGTGGTTAACTGAGCATTTAAAGTATTTGCATGATTCAGTTTTCAAAAGGCTGCCAAAAGTGACTGATTTACATTTCTCCTGTGGTCTTTTAGCAATGTTATGACAGTGAGTCTTATCAACATTTCTCAGTTATTGTGGGCAAAAGTCAGCATTAACCATGCAAACAGTTTTCCTTTTTTCTTTGTTGTTTGCAGGAGAGGAGTGTTCTTGTTATGTCAAGTCTGTCATACTGCTAAAAATAATATTTGACATGCTTTGGATATGAAAGTGAGTCTGATTGCAGTCCCTAAAATGACCTTTTGTGATGTTTCCAGAGAAAAAAATTAAACAAAACACATGAACATTTCTAGAAAATGTATTTAAACAGAAACCAAAATATTAACTTGTACAGAGGTTATACACACAGTATATATATGTATATAAGTAAACATACTTATACATGTTTACTTATATGCAGAGGAATGTAATTTACATGGTGAACGGAATCTATATGGGTGCTTAAAAGGATATCAAATTCTGCTTCACCAATACTCTTCCAGCAGTTTTTCTACTTCAGTTGTAATACCATACTTCATTCTAAAATTTGACCGAAGGCACCTGTGTAGCCAACCATGCACACACAGGTCCTCACACCCACACTTTACCCTTACCCCTGGCCTCAGCTGCCCCTTGTTGGCCACAGCATCCCCCAGCCAGACCACGATGATGGGAGACTGGCAGGTTCTTGTAGACAGCTTGACTGTAAGGGATGAAGCAGAGGCCCAGCTGCAGGTGCCGGGCCAGGCGGCAGTAGGCTGCTAGTGCTAGCACAAGCAGTGGTGTCACTAGCAGAAAGCCCACCACCAGAAGGGCCACGCAGCCCCCATCACTGAGCAGCTCTGAGCAGTATCGGGAAGATCCACGGAGGCGTACCTAGCGGGGGAGGAGGAATTAGTTAAGTCTTTAACTCTGGCCCTAGAGCTGCCTACCTTGGTTCAGTGTCTAAATTTCATATTTTCAGAATTTCTCATCCCCCCACCATTCTAGAGAATATCTTTTTAGCATTATATCTGCAGTATGCCACTAATCTGCAATTTAAATGTGCAGTAATTTACTGTGACAAATGCATTTATTGACTTTGAGTAGCGATATCCCAAACAGAATTTCTGTAATTGGAACAGAAACTTCATTTTAGTCAGTTTTTTTTTTTACCTTTAATCTTTTTTGAAAGCATTGTTTGGAGGTAACTCTTGTAATTTGTCTGTGGCTAATTCTTCTTCATCTAGCAAGAATGCATTCAACAGCATAAGATTTTACTAGCAGTTGGAACCAGCAGGGCTGATTGGACTAATAAGGCTGACATTATCTTTTTGGTTACCGGTAAATATGAGTGATTGCCTCATTTACAAGCTTCTCTCACGGAAAATTCTAGGTTGAAAGGAAATTCAGTCAAAAAGAAAATTTATGCCCTTCACCACAAAAAAAGAAATAACTTGATAAGGATTTCTTCAGGGCTAAGACAAGACTTGTTAGCATTCCAAACCTTCAGATTCTGGGCTGAGAATGACTTTCTGTGGTTTGTTCACCCTGGTCTGTTATCAAAGGATGGATGATATGAGCTGTGAGGGGTTATGTGTGGTATGTGTCAGAGGTGGAAATAGACAGAGAGCAGATACACAGGGAAAGAATGTCTGAACAAACAACCCACAAACATCTCCAAAATATTGTCATACAAGCTAAACTGATATGCAATCTATTAATAACTCTTAATAACAACTGTTTCATTGATGACATTAAACACCATAAAGATCTGTATACAGAGACTTGTTAAAAAAAAATTAATTATATAATTAATTAAATGTGAAATTTTAATATAATTTTCCCTTTTCTCCACAATAATTTCCCACATGAACAAGAGACAATTATTATCAGATGTTAGAACACAGGTAGATGGGGGGAGAGAAGGTAAGATAGTTATTATTGAGTACACTGCCTGTTTTCCTCCTAGGTGTTTCCTGTCTCTTAGCTATCTTTTCTCTTTGCTCTGTCCACAGTGAAGTCCATCTAAATGCACAGTAATTCCTTCAGACAAGGAAATTAATTGGCCCAAAATGCACAGAATCCAGTAGTTAATTGTTTGACAATTAGTGTAGGGCACAGTCTTGACAAGGCCCGTGAATTTGGTAAAATATATATGTGTCCCCACAAGGGAAAACTCAATTTTATGAATATAAATGAGCAGGTTCAAGCACACATGCCAACAGGGATACCATGCACCATTGACTAAAGCAAAAAGCAAAAGCAGCTTTGATCATTGAACAACTGCCCATGCCATCTCTGCCTACTTCAACCCATTCTACCCATCCAGCACTGCTTGTTTCAACCAACCCATGTGCCTCTGCCATCCCAGCTGCCTATTTCAGCACTGCCTGCTTAAAGCCATGATACCCATTCCAGCAATGCGTGGGTAGACAATGCTGTCACTGTTGACTTTGCATGTAGTAGTAAGTAGTGCTGGCATAGGCTCTTGGGGAGTGGCCATTGGACAGGCAGTGATGGAATGGGTACCATGAGTTGAAGCAAACAGGGCTGGTGTAGGCAGTTGGGGGCATAGGCACATGGAACGTGGCCTGCAGCAGTGCAGGTATAAGCAGTGAAGCATCCATAGGCTATTGGGGGGCATTGGCGTTTGGGGCTTGGCCTGTGGCCACTTACAATGTCACACACAAGATTTTTGGGATTGCTATTGACCAAATACGCCTTCATTGCATGCAGTGTTGATTAGGTTGTTGATGTAAACAGTGCAGGATTGGGCTGAATCATGCAGTACTACTATAGACCAGTTGGGCAGGTAAGCACTTTGAGTGTGGCCTAGTGCCATGCCAAATGGCATACTTGAGATTTTTCGGATAATTATTGACCAGCTGGGTCTCCTGATTACAACAATACCAAATGTGACCAGGTTGGCTTAAAGTTCTTGAACTACTATGTCACAGTCGCATTGGAAGGGACAAACTGAAATTTGGGGACAACGGGCCCATTTTTGGCATCTGAGTGGTGGGTAGGTATAGGCAACTTGTGGCCAAATTTAGAATTGCTGGGACTTACAAATTGGGCTGGGCATTGTGTTTTAGTGCAGAACCATAATAATAATAATAATAATAATAATAATAATAATAACAACAACAGAGAAAAAAAGGACCAAAACAATAGGAACGTGCCTGAACCCTGAAAAATCTGAGTGAAATGAAGAAACCTAAATAGCCAAAAGTCTTGTATTTTGTTGGATTACTTATGTGTGTGTGTGTGCGTGCGTGCGTGTGTACATGTCTGTGGGCACAGAATGTCCCCAGGAGGTAATAAATACCTGATCTTTTTACCTTGTGGTAAAAATTTGTCATGTGCCCACAAGAGAAAACTCAATTTCATAACAATCTGTGAATGCAATCAAAAAACCAAAAGAGCTAAATGTCTTGTATTTTGTTGGGTTACTTATGGTTAAGGTTAGCGCTGGGTAAGGGTTAGGATTGTCAAAGTTAAGAATAGTACTAGGTCCATAGAAATCAATGGGAGGTCCCCTCAAGGTTAGAAAAACGTGTCTTTGTGTGTGTGTGTGAGAGAGAGAGGGAGAGAGAGAGAGGGAGAGAGCTTAATCCCCTTTACCCCTTTTTAGAAAGGTTTTTCATCCAACATTGCTCCTGTTCTTAGGGTCCCTGACCTGTTCGATATCTGGGCCTGGTTTAGGAGATGACGTGACATGATAACAAGTGAGGCCAAATTGCTGTCAAAACTCTTTCCCCAATGTTTCTTTTTTACTGTGTTGGAGAGAAACCTTCTACTTGTGAGAATGACCATTTTGACCTCAATCAATGAGACATACTGGTGTTTAACTATACCAGCAGTTAGTCTCTTTTAATCTGGCATTGTACATCTACCACTGTTGAAGGTAGTGGGACAATGTAATTTTAGAAGGAAAATAAAGACAAATATATGAGCTCAGAAATTCACAGGTTTGTTGTGCTATAAGCTGTACTACTTTAATTTTTTGATGCGTACAATCTTTTGTCATCTGACTAATCACAGCTGAATACTTGCTTTTTAAACCATCCTCCGTCTGTGCGCACAGCATTATCACTGCATTAGTAGCACTTGTAAAAAGAACATTTCAAATAAAAAATGAAACACAGACCCAATAAAATGGGCTTCTATTCTACATTTGGTTGTCCTGAATCTTCACTAGCAGTCACACTAAAGAATCAAGATGACCTACAAGGGTATTCAGAATCAGGATATCACATCAAAACTGACTTCTATTATATTTTCCTGTGTTATTTTGCAGGATACAAGCTACATGCTCTACACACAATGTAAGCTTACCGTGGAGTGGCAAAGGAAGCCAAAAACAACCATGACAATAGCAGGTGTGAGGATGAGGCCAAACACCAGGCCAGCCAGGCCAGCATTGATGGCAGCAATGACCAAGTTCTGTGCAGTCACCAGCACTGAACAGGCCCAGCAGTCTAGGGCTCCTCGCAGCTCCAGTGGGGCTTCCCCCCCAGTTTCAGCTACTGAGTATGGGGGTGGCACCACTACAGCCGATGCTGCTGCTTGGCTTCCTGTAGGGGCTGAGGAGGCCAAGGAGCTGCAATGGTGGAGATGGGTGTGCTGCGGGTGGGTGGCCGAGTCCTCCCCCAGCTCCATATCCTGGTGATGGTCTGCATGCTTGTCCAGGGCCCTAAGACTCATGGTGGTCTGTGGGGGAAGGAGGCACAAGTGAGGGTACAGGCTTTGTTATCAGGGGCAGATGAATTAGGTCTCAATGCAGCCATGGCCTTGCACCAGCTGTGAGGTGCATGCATTTACATGAAATCCAACTCAGTTTTACAAATAGTGCAATGCTCTGGGCCTCAATTTTAAATAAAAATTAATCTTCAGTCTTTGTTCCATATTCCTGTCTGCGTATCTGACAGTTTAAACCAGCATACGAATTTCAGTGAATGAAGTTCTGTGTTTGATTTGTTGATAACTGGCTGTATCTCTTGTACGTTATGAGTAAACTTCAATACCTATCAGCCAACAAGGGAAAGGCAGCAGGCCCTAAAAGATACAGGGAATGTATATGAAAGGAAGAAAAATCAAGTCTGAGAAAGAGATGAAGGGACTATTTTTAAATGAAAGATGCCATGGATCTGAAAGACAGAAGCAGATGGCCTATTGCTTTTATTGTTTTTAATCAATCGACAATGTCTTCTCAGCAGTCAATAACAACAACAAAAAAAAAACAAATAATGTGGAATTAATGTTATTTTTCTTCTAAACATTATGGACTATGAAACTTCATCTGGTTATTGAGTGAACCTTTCTGAGGCTCTGGGACTATGTGTCAGACATGGTGGTAAGCAACACTGAGGCAGCTCAGGGAACCATCATGTCTCCTTTCCTGTTTACCCTGTACATATCGTACTTCCAGCACAACACTAGTTCTTGCCATTTACAAAAGTTCTCTGATGAATCTTCCATTGTAGGATACATCAACAGGGGTGACAAATCAGAGTACAGAGGATTTATGGGGGACTTTTTGTGGTGCAGAGAGAAAAACCTGTAGCTCAACACCAGCAAGTCAAAGGAGTTAGGTCTGGACTTCCGGCATGACAAGAAGCCCTTGAGACCAGTCACCATCCAGGGAGAGGAAGAGGAGGTGGTACAATAATAAAGTACCTGTGGGTCCACCTAAACAGCAAACTGCACTGGGCAGACAACACAGCAGCACTACACAAGAAAGGCTAGAGCAAATTTAACTTTCTGAGGAAGCTGATGTTCTTTGATTTGTGTAGCAAGCTGCTGAGGATGTCTTATCAGGCTGTAATGGCCAGTGTTCTTTTCTATACTGTAGCCTCCTACAGATGTACATCAGTGCAGGCCATGCCAAATGCCTGAACGAACTCATCAGGATGGCCAGGTTCACCACAGGACTGACCCTGGACCCAATGGAGGCAATTGTAGAGAAGAGGATGGTGGCAAATTGGGAAAACATTATAAGCAGTTCTGCCCATCTCCTCTGCAGGGTACTCTTTAAGAGCACCTTTAATCATTGGCTCATTCCACCACAGTGTACTAAGAAGCACTACTGGACATCTGTCCAGCTCATTGCCATTAGACACTACAATGCCTCATCCGATGTGCCACTCCTCACCCCCAGTCTTCAGGCATTACAATGCCTCCACCAATGTGTCTTCCCCCACCCCCTCCCCTTATTCATAACATGTCAGGGAAATCCCATAGATCTCAGGTAGCAAGTTAAAATATCCTTAGGATGGCACTGAAGCAGAATTTGTATGGTAAATTATACAGTGGTATAACTGAGTAAAGGGTACAGCTAAAGGTTGCTTTACACTTTAAGCAAATGTGGGTTCATAGAATGAGTATAAGAATGACTGTACCTTAGAGGCACTGAAAATAGTTCATTGGGAACATTTTCATTTGCTGCGTTTTGATTAAACAGTTTGTGAAGTGTCTATTAATGGAAAATGTACATCCGGAATCAGCAGGAAGCTGACTTGGGAAGACCAGTATCTCCTGCAGCTGCCACATGCTCTGAAGAACAATGGGCTGAGCTCAAAGGTCAGCAATGTCAGCATCCTGTGCTGCCGCACTCTAAGAGCTCCCACGCCACCAGGCTCAGGACCAGCCCACAGCAGTAACTAGTATCCAGGCACTCTTCCTGAGATTCCAGGAGTGTCCATGATGCCATTACTACGATTGCTGGATTGGCAGGAAAGGAAAGCAACCTGCTCAATGGAGGAGCATGAGAGGGAAAAACATATCTGTCTACCTCTGACTGGTTCCAAAACGGAGTCCTCAAAAAATGTCATTGGGGTCCCAAACTCTAGAGCTTGCGCCTACCCAGATTTAAAATGCACATCTCCTCACAGAATTTCAAATACTTTCTGCATTTTCTACAAACAGTAGTTGTGTAGTTATGCTACAGGCAAAGAGGTGTGACAATAGCAGCAACATTTGTGTGGCATTATCTGCGCCTGCTAACCTCATGGTTGTTAATGGCACATGCTGCCTATTGGGTCTATAACCCAGGTCGTTACTCACCAGATTCAGCGTCACTCACCGAGTGGTCTTCTCCCAGTCAGGCACTCTTCACTATATCTTTCTTGTCCGATGTTCTTCCTCAATGGCACGACACAGGGTTTGTGCTCCTTTCTCCCTTCTCAAATGTGCTCAGCTCAATATTCGACCCTCAGGCCCCTGAAGTCTTGGCCCAGGCAGGGGACTTCTCTTTGGCCTCTACAGGGAGCTGATCACAGTAACAGTGCAGCCCCTGGTGGGTAGATCTCCTGCTGTTAGCTTGGGTTTAGTTTCACGGTCCTCACACACTGCCGAATCCAGCTCCTGTGAAGTGGTGGACCTGTAGCAGAAAACTTCCACCTTGCCGTGGCCCCCAGTTTAAATCCTCTGATTGTTCAGTGTCCTGGTGTTCAGTTAAGCCCTCCCTTCACTTTCCACCAAATATTTGTAGCCAGACCACCCCACCTCTCTGTCCCTCCTCTGCACTCTTTCTCTCCCCTCCCCTTGCCTTCCTTCTTCCGCTCTGGTGTGTTGCCTGCTTCTCTCTGGAAGGGCTGTATAGGGGAGAGTTTCTGATAACCTGTGGGACTTGGGTGGAGCTTGGTCAGTGAGATTGTTTATTTAAAGAGTTTGAGGGTTGTGTTTAATTCCTGCCTTTAGAGGGTGAAACAAACGGCAAATTTTAAGCAGCCTTCATTTGACTCTCAGGGAGTTGTTCATTTGCAGTTTCTTTTTTCCTGCTCTGGCTTCTCCTGTTGTTATTTTCATTTGAAAAGCCAGTTACATTTACTATTATTATTAAATAAAGCAATCTTTGGGTGATATAATCATGCAGGAAATTTCTTAGCAGTTTAAGAAGGGGTTTGTTTTTAAGAAATGCTTAAACACTGTAAATTATATTGAAATGGGTTTTAGACGTGCCTTCAATTATGCAACTGGGAAGGTGAATTTCCCTTATTATGTCTGAGAGAGAAAGACGCAAAGGCCTTTCATGATGAGAAACAGAATGACAGAAACCATGATTAGAAAGTGAAGAAAAAGGGGGATGAAAAGAATAAAGAGTGGTTGGGCCTTATTGATAAGAAAATTGGTGGGTGTTCAGATTGTATACCAGTAATTACTTAATGTGATTTAATTTCTCTTCCATGGTGGGAAAGTACCTCTACCCAGCTTCAACAACTTATTGCTCTTTTACATTCCTATACTTCAAGCCATCACATTAGGACCACAAGCTGGACAGGAGTGACAGATTTAATTCTGTGCACAGGGTGCCATAGTGGACACATCTCAGTCATGGGAGCATGGAGGCTGTGGCCTCAGAAGCGGGTTGGGGACATAAGAAGGCTAACCACAGGGAAAACAAACTCCACTAGCTTATTCCACAAGGGCTCATTAAAGTGCTATGGTACACACGTGTTTCCGGTGATCTAAACCATCTGATTCTGTAAGATGAATACAGTGCAACAGAAATGAAAACATGTTCTAAAAAGTAAGTAGTAAAAGTGCTGTGAACTCTTAGCCAAGTTTTTCTAAACAGGCATGAGCAAACATTTTA
>JAACJT020000230.1:0-21004 GCA_009936485.2 Gymnarchus niloticus | reverse complement strand
ACCCATCACACCCCCCCCGAACTCGGTCTTAGCTCTTGTGACCTCAGGCCACTCTCACGTACAACATCTGGGAGAGCAAGAAGCAGATGGTTGCCACGGCCACCTGAGTGACCACAGGCCGTTTTTATGGGCAGCAGGAAGGAAATTATGCTATTTGGGGATGGGGTGGTGGTGGCCTGGGAGGGGTAATCGATTTTACTTAGTTCTCCTCCAAGCACAAATCACCGTTTAGAAGGTTTCTGCAAGGCTCATCCAGGAAGGCCTCTATCCCAGCTAGGTACCCCCTGCAGCTTGGTTTTCTGTGTGCTCATTCCACATACAAACAACCTGCTTTGGCACGGGCAGGAAGTCCACATGGCCCTGCCAGCTCACATCTGTCTGTGGATTCAGGGCAGTACATCTGCTCAGCCACAATAGCACCAATGGCAGTAGTGCTACTACTGTTTTACCCCAAGAAAAGGAGGCCCAGTCACACAGGCTAACCGCTTTTTCTGTATTTCTTAAGAAGAACGCTGCAGAGAGTCAGCAATGCAAGTCAGATGTATTCATTAAATTCTTTTATTGTGTAGAGGAAAAAAAAAAATCTTCTGCCTCCCAAAGCCCAGTCCCAGAATGGAGCGTTCATTCACACCTGCAGACTTCAGAAAGCGTTGGAGCTGCAGTGGGGCTCACGTGTCGAAATAACTGATTGTTACTTGTGAGCGTGCCGTATAAGTGTCAAATTGGAATCAAGCATTCCACCAAACCAAATGGGTTGCTGGGACATGCAACATCACACAGGACTCAAGCAACACTGAAAGGGTAGGGATTTAAAGGGCTGTTCAAGGGCTGATGGTGTGCTGTGGTGTGGAATGACCGACCCAAAGTAGGGAGCATCTGTAATGCGGGAACAAAAAAGGGTACCTACAGGATGCTCTTCTTCTGGTCACATGTTAATCCGTCTTCCATGGTCACTCATTAGATTCTGGGTCACGGTGAGCTTGGCACTTATCCCAGAGCATGAGGCAGTAGGCATCTGGAACAGGATGCTAGTCCATTGGAGGACTCGTACATTCACACACACATTCACATACTGTGGGGAATTTCAACAAACCTGTTCACCTAACCACAAGTTTTTGTATGGAAATCTAGCATGCAAACATCGCACATAGAACAGAGGAGAGATTAAAACCCACAATCCTGGAGGTGTCATGTCACAGTGATGAACATTGAGCATCCATCCATCCATCCATCCATCCATCCATCCATCCATCCATCCATCCATCCATCATTCTTTTAATCTCTTGTCCTGCTCAAGGTAGCTGGGGGTCCTGGAGCCTACACTGAGCTACCATACATTATTATTATTATTGTTGTTGTTGTTGTTGTTGTTGATGTTTTTGTTGTTGCTGTTTATGGGTTTCCAATAAATTTCCTTGAATAGGCAAAAAGAAATGCATTTTCTTTTACTTTTTCTGTATTAAAACCTGAAGTTAAAAGAGTATGTTATTAAATATTCAGTCCTTATTAAAATACACATTGTTAGATGTGCATAGCAGGTGCTAACTGGGCAGAAGAGGTCCTGAGATTTATCACGTGGACAGACCCGCGAGGAGACCAAGAGATGACTGAATGCAGAGAGACATGCAGAGAGACCGAGAGGTGATGGCCTGCAGAGAGACCTGCGGGGAGACCAAGAGATGACTGAATGCAGAGATACTTGTGGAGAAACCGAGAGGCGATGGCCTGTAGAGAGACCCCCAGGGAGACTGGGAGGTGACAGCATGCAGTTTGCCTCTGTTCTTTGAGCAGCTTACACAAGTGTCCATGTGTCAGGGTGAGAAAGTTGTAATGGTCAGGTCTGCAGTCAGGTACACGTGGCGTGTAGCTGTAGTGAAATTTTCATGGGTTTTATTGATTATTTTTGAGACAATTGAAAATCACCAAAGCCCCAAAGGACAGCGCTGATTAAAAAACAACAGACAATGTCTGTTTATGATCAATCAATAAAACGTGCTAAATGTGATGTTTGACATTGCTATTGAGGATTTGTAAGGACAATTATCAAAACATACTAACAAAGAGTAGAATGAACAGGTGGGACTGATCTGTAACTGTCACGTATGTGATCATGTTTACGTTACACAAGTACAGTGCCCTGACATAGAAATCCCTCAGGCCCGCAATGTCACATACGTGTACAGCCTCAACCCCCCACCAAAACGATAGGAATAATGTTGAACGTCAAACCGGCTGGACCAGAGGAGATTGAGACATGTTGGGAAGCCTTTTCACTTTTCATGCTGCAGCGCTCCAACGTCCACTGGGCATTGATTGGCTGCGAGAGGTTCATGTTACGGTCACGGGATGCGCCGCTCGATTTCTGGGCATCCAAGCTGGGTGAAAGTGCAGCAGACCAGACTTAACTTTGTGGGTGTTGGTGCTGTAGGTCCTGCAGCAACGAGACCCCCATTGAACCTAAGATATGAATAATTCCCAAACATTTTAGTACACATTTTGGCTAACTCACCTGAAACTGAGAACTATTGTTCTTATTCAAACATTGCTTAATGCCAAAACCCCCTTTTTGAGTTGCATTCTTATGGGGAGCTAAAAGCACACAATACTATCAATTCATCATACAGAATTCGAGCAGCTTCTCATTGCCCATCTAATCACTGTTTCTGGCAAGCTGCATTTTACCAGCTTACCACAAGATGTTCCTGTAGACATCTCAGCATTTGGAGGATGTTCAGGAATGCTACTCATAGAACTTTCAATGCACAACTTTTGACTAGCATTATTATTAAATTGAAAAATTTAATAAATTCAGTGCTATTGGTGTGTACTAACATTGATCTCGAGAACCAGAGCACATAGCATATTTCTTTTATCATGGCTCAGGATGCAGTTCAGTTTGCTGACTTGCTGACTTAGATTAAAATAAATATAAATAAATCAAATTTTAAGATAGAAGTCTTATCAGCTCCTAAGTTGTAGTAGACATATGCTTTCAGATGCCCTTTTCAGTGTAAGAATGTCAAGGGTTTTTCTTTTTTAGAGGTTTGTATTTGTTAACAGCATGAAGGAAGGAACAGAGACTGCCTTAGGATTTGTTTTAATGAGCTGTACACTGGAGCTTTAGGTCACAGAACTCCCCAAAGCAGCAGAAAAACCTTCAAACTCAAACTAATATCCATTCAATTAAAAAAACAAAACAAATAAACAAAAAACAATATTAAATTCCTCTGTATTTGTCTCATAAAAAAACATCTTTCTAGTTTTTTTCAATCTCTGATCAGTAATTAAGTGGTTTTAAAAAATGGCAAGCTTTTAAAAAGGATTTTTTTTTTTAATTCTAAACTTTGAACTGAAGTAATCATTTTAAACAAATCCATATAGACAATGAAATTTCAAAACTTTAAATTTTTTTTTTTTTCTTTTTTAAAGAAATATTAAAGTACAGCCTGATTGTGCATGATTCCTGATAAACATCTATTAAAATAGAATTATTATCTAGGTAGCTGGCATGGCCCTAAGTTTACTGCACAATGGAATTTTTTAAGCCACCCTGCATGGCTTATGATTTTTCATGAAGAAAGCAGGTTAAAAACCTCATGATTCATCAACAAAATCCCTCCAGAGATTCACTTTAGCAACCTTTTTCATCATGAGTAGAAATTTCTTTCTTCTGCTAACTCAATCTACTGAACATACTAATGCATGCATATACGTGGTGGTACCGTACCTAAAACATATGAACTGTGTAAACAGAAGCTTTGCAACACACCAAACTGTGTTTGTGTATAACGTGCTCGGATGGTTCCTTTACAGTTTCTACATACTCTAAAATATAATCATTTTGTATCCTCACATTCCCATCATGCTCTCTGAATGCAATGCATGTGTATTCATATATGTATTTGGTGGACCCCTTCCTGGACAATCTCTTGGTAAATGGTTTTGAAGCACAGTCACGGGGTTTCTGATTGAGGAGTATGGAATCGTGGGCTTGGGAAGTGGAGAGGTGGGGGGAGTTGGAGAAGGAATCTGTAATGGGAGAAACTGCAAGCAACTCTCAATGGTGAGCAAAACAAAATAATACGCACTGTCTTCAGATATTGAAAAATGTGGCTGTACTTCATGTTGGAAGTAGTTTATGTATCCACCCATGAGGAGGTGCACTTGAAGTTGATCTAATTCATTTCTTTATGGATAATTGAAATGTAATCAAAAAAAAAAACAGGATTTAATGCTTCTTATTCATAAATCAATCCATAATATGTTGAATGGCCTTTCTTCAGAAGTCAAATTCATATTTTGTGTAGTTTTTAGCTGTTAGTTCAGGTGTAAATTAAAGTAATTCAGGATAAATTTCTTTCTGAACGGCCCATTGCATTCAGCTCTAAAGTTTAGTTCCCGGGCCCCTTAAACATTATGTACCAGTCACCCCACCTCTGAAATAAAGGTCACCTTGTATGCTGCTCGTTTGTTTAATTCCTGCTAGACCAATGAGAATCGTCAGAACTAACGACCAAAATATGTCCCCCGGCTGAACTGCTGGGGATTCAAGTGACATAAACATGAAATGGGTTGTAACGAGAGTGGCATACCAACCCAACAGGCAAAACAGAAAGAAACTGGTTCCCCTTGTGAGTTTGTGCTGTGCAAGACTAAAATGAAAATCAGTCAAAGACATCTAAAAATGGGTAAAACATTTAAATGATAAATTCTGATTTTTGTTGTAATGCCACTAAAATCTCTGGTTTTAATGTGTTTAGAAATCAAAACTAATTGGCCACGAATAATAATCATTACAACCAGGTGATTAATTATCATAGAGTTCTTGTTGTAATGTCAAGTTCATTCTCACAAGTTTTTCTTCATTTTTCCTCCCTGAAATGTGCGATAACAAGCATAAAAAAACACTATATCAAAAATGAGCAGCGTGCAGGACATTCATCATGTCAGTCTTCACTGAACTTGAAAAAAGAATTTCCCTTTGCACCTTTGACAATTTTTCTTGCATGCCTTAAATTATTATGCTTTTCACCAAATGCATAGAGACACCTGCACTGCTGTTTCACTTATGGCATGGGGTTTACGGGCCTGTGTGACCTTGTGACCTTGCTCTGAACTGGAAGTTGGGGCTTCCACGTTTTATTCAGAACCAGTAGTGAGCTTGCGATTCAGTCTCCATGCTCTTTGAGTGTGAGGATCAATTAGCAAGAATTATGAGTTAATAATAAAATTTAGTAATGAGGCTTCACTGAGAGGCAAAGGTCATACCCCAAATGGTACACACTCAAGTGGCCAGATCTTCTAGTTGTCATTCCTTTCAGGTGAGCCTGTAAGTACACATCTGAGGTGAATACACTTGACTAAACTGCTGTACTTCCAAGGGAATGACCAAAGGCAATGTTACAAAACTAACAGAAAAAGTTTAGCCAATCAGAAAACAGGACCCAAGACAATGAGCCAATGCCTGAAAGCAAATCAAAATCACAGCGCAAAACAAAACCAGATCAAATAACCCAATAACAGTCTAAAGGCGAATGAGAAGTGAAACTTATTAATCTTAGAGTGTTTGAATAGCTTGACAGCTTCACCACAAATGTGGGTGCTTTCTGAATAAAACTGTCTAGAGGTAGGTGTGGCCATGGAGGATACCTATGGCTGCGGCAGGTAACTTGCAAAATGGATTATGGACCAGATGTGATAACTTCTCTCCCTGAGTAAGAAATCACTGATATCTTTTAACCACTTCTCCTGGGCAGGGTCACAGAGTAGGCACAGTGGGTCTATTTATTATTAATTTATTATAATGAATAACCATGTAATTTATGATAAACACAAAACATGTAGAGATTCATTACCTCCTGTGTGTTTTAAAAGGTCTTTGCACGAAAAAAGGAAAAAAAAAGAGCAGAAAGGCTAATCCGTATGAATTGACAATAGATGCATTAAAAATTGAAATGGGACTTGTCTGGTCAGAAATGCTTTGGACTGGAAAATGTTTGTTTCTTGAGTGTAAATGGGGGAGATGGGGAGGAGTTCTTTTTGGGGAAGATGTTCTGTTCCGCTGAGTCCTAGACCTCCATCTTTTATTCATAGCCATCTGACCTCTGGGCGTGAGCTGTGGAAGGAGAGATACTTTCCGTTTACTCCGCCGCACAAATGAGCCAAGGGTGGAGACATTTGTCCAGAGGTCCCTGGCTGTTATGTGCCTACAGCTTGGGGTAAATGCTGTATTTAATCACAAGAGCAGCGACTGCAAAGTCTCCCCAGTGCTGTTAGCATTAAAAATACCCCGAGTCAACAGCAAGAGACAATTTAGCATGTCGCCTGAAGATTCACACTCATTCACAATTTAGCACGCAGCCTGAAGATTCACACACAATCAATTCCTCCAGTTGATTTTCAGATACTATGAATCGTTAATGAACATCACACCCCAAAATGGTTTGTTAAATTAGATATGTAAAAACCCATACAAAGGGCAGAACTTTTATATAACATTCTCGTATATATGGTCTCAATATATGTTCTAGCTCCTTTGGGTCTGAGTTCTCAGACCTGTAACACCATTGATTTTACCAGGTTTGGTATGATTTTTCTTAACACTGTAGATGTCTGATTTTGAGTTTGGGTTTGTATTAATGTGGCCTTATCTCACTGACCCCTCCCTATCCCATGCAATTCTCTTTGGGGAGGGATTTAAATTCATGCCAGCACTATTGACCAATCCTGACATGCTTTCAGTAAGAAGGGTCCAGTGAGGTACTTGAGTCTGTTATCAGTGGGACATCCATGCGGTTCAGTCTGACTTCTCCAAGGCTGGGTGATAGGAGCAATGGCAGAATGAGTCATCGACACCTGGCAGATTAATGCATATCCTAACCATTCCCATTACAGATGACAGGGAGCAACACTTACAAATCAAGATTATGTGCTTGGGTGCATGAGATATATGAGAGGCTATAAACTGAGGTAAATAGACCATAATTACAAAAGTTTAAGTCATAAAAGATACCCAGTAATTATGCTTGGGTAGTAATCATCCATCCATCCATCCATCCATCCATCTACCCTGGTTTTCCTGGCCAGGATGCAGGGGTGCCTGAAGTCTACAGGACAGGAGAAAACCCTGGACGGGATGTCATTACGATGCATGTATTGATACGTTATTATGTCATGAACGTGATGTGGTGTTTACTTCAAAAAGTGAAAAAGTCATATCAACCATTGGTCATTTTTGTTGCTGAGTGCCCGTCTTTGCCAATGCAGTGTCCATGTTTAGCATACAGCATGACTTCTGAGATTATTCCTCCTGACATGTTAAATAGTTTAGCAGTTTTTTTTGACAGACGCGTATGTAATTTGGATATTTACTCTTTAGCCTCTTTGCTCTCTGGTTAGTTGCCTCATGTAACTTTAAAAACTCATTTCAAAGCATTGATTGTCAGATCATCACTAACTGGGATTCAACCAAATAAAACTCACCTTTGTAGATGTGATTATAATCATGATTTAGTTACTTCAGAATAAAAGTCCATTTTCCATTTGACGTCTCCATTGTTTTGTTCACTCTCTGTAGGGTATCTGCAGGTTACAAGTGGCTGACGATTTGCACAATGGCATAACTGAACATCTTTTATGCAACATGAGAAGATATTTCAGGGCAGTGTTGAAAATATTTATTCAGTAAATACTTCAAAGCAACAAAAAACATTTAAAACTTAGAATGGAAAATCTTCTATTATACAACGAGAAATTTTATGCGCGGCACAGTGGGCAACATTGAAATATATCGAACATACATGTAAGCAGAGTTAGGCCATAAATAACATGAGGACAAATGATGTAATATTCAGTCACTCCATACCACTTCTATTCTGGCCATTCTACCATCCCATAAATAAACCTAACATGTGCGGAGCCATTGCACTGATTCACGGACCACGTTGACCTTGACTATGTGTTGCATGGTCTCATTGAGACCTGCTACCCTGTTTAACGATTAATTACACAGCAGAGATGAGAAGCATCTGCTGATGTCCTTCAAATGTAAGATTCATCACGATCGAGTTGAGCCGAAAAAGAACTGGATATGTAAGCAATAACCTGCAATTCCATCTATTCTGTTTAACTCAAACTCTCGTGTTAAACTTATGGTTTTCATTTCAAAAACTTCCATAAATATAAGATGCTAAGTTTCGCACTGATTTCTTACCATCTGACCTGTGCAGCACAGACTAATGATTCAGAAGAAATTATTTCAAAGAGGCATTTGCAAAGTATTCACACATTCATATTACACATTCCAGCTCCACAAATAAGCTTCTCATACATATGTACGTCATTATGTCCGCAACTCGACCACCTTCTCTGCACCGTTAGAAGTGCTCGTTGGCTTTTTCCATGACTGATTTACAACACATTTACAGAGCCTGGGTCTGATTAAGAGTTGCATTTCACAAACCCAAGGATACTTCCTGGATTTTATCCACATGGGTCCGTTCATCGAACGGACCTAAGGGTGGAATGGAAATGAAGTACCAGTTCAATATGTCCAGCTGAAAAAGGTAGTGTAAAACAGGAAGTCCTTTACAGCAAGTCAATCTGAACAAACATGAAGCACCTGGCCACCGCCAATCTGCTCGCATCACTGACGCTCAACATCGTCGGAAACAGGAAGCTGCCTTTGGTGAAATTTCTGAGACACGCCACAGCTTCTATACGGAAACAGTCCATATGTTTCGGCATTCTTTGAAAGTGTCAAATTACATGCAGGGTAACACGCAGGTCATTAGGGTAGCGGCGTGGTCACCACCCCTCAGCGGCTTGAATGCATCTCCTCTTCTCGGTGCTGTGTGGCTGAAGTTGGCTGGATGTTCTATGTGTTCCTTCCATGTTTTTCTGTGTCCTCAAAAGGTCCCATGCCATGTGCAAAAGTGAATTACTGATAGACTGGCTACCCAGGGTTACAGTAACCCTAAAAATGCAGCTATTTCTGGATAAGTCACAGGGGTATGTGAATTTTTAAAGGTGGTTTTATTGGTTTATGGACGAGCAATATCTCACATACTGAGGCTCCAAAGTGATCACAGTGTCATACTACAGCATGCACTAATGAATATATTACGATGGTAGATCACTAGCTAGCTATAGATGGAATTTTTTATTTTTATTTTTTTTATGTCCAGCACCTTGGAACTACCTTAAATGAGTCACAGCATTTCCATTGCATTAAATCATGAGAGGAGATCATTAAAATTGAAGAATTTTGGCTCAAAATAAAGGGGTGTTTTGTTAAATATCTTCTACGAAATGTTCTTAAAATATTGAATTAAATAAAAACGCAATCTAAAAAAGAAATTCGTACCTGGTGAAGAAATAAAAAAAATCAAAAGGCAAGTCAGAGGAGGACAGACTGTTCCATCAAGTAACAACTGATCATCCAGTAAAGGATCATGGAAAATAGAAAATATCTTCCATCAAAATATAAAATAGCAAAATATATTTTACTGACTTTTTTTTTTGTTTAGTAAACAGCTTCTAGAAAAATCCAGTATCCAATATGATCTTGTGCTTCTGAAGATAACATATAGTGTTACAGATGCAACACATGTTAAATAAAAGCTTATTTTGAGATTTTTCTTTAGAAAAAGGAGGAAATTGGCTAAAGTTACTATTAAGTACAAGCCTACTTAAAGATTCTCTTAAAAAATCGACTGTCCCTTAAGCCTGGATAGCTCTCGGTAACGCCGGAGAGGATAGCAGTTAGTTTCCGACAACACACAGAAAAACAAGTGGGGTTTAAGTGACAGGAACAGCAGCTCCGGGCAACACACAGGAAAACAATCAGGGTGTCTGTGGACAGCAACTGACAATACAGAGACAATCACAGTTTCAGATTCCAGAACCGCAGACAGCTCCTGGATCCACACAGACAAAGAATTAATGTGACAGCAAACAGCTCTCAACAACACCCAGATACTGAGGAGTTTAGAAACCAGGTTGGTCGACTCCCAGAATCATGCAGATCAACAGTCACAGCTTCAGCACCAGGAACTGCATAGAGCTCCTGGCAACACACAGACAATCAGACTTTCAGAAACCAGGGTGGACAGCTCCCAAAAGAACGCAGATCATCAGTCACAGTTTCAGCACCAGGAACTGCAAACAGCTCCTGGCAACCCACAGAAAAACAATCAGAGTTTCAGGACCAGGAAATATGGACAGCTCCTGGTAAACAGATGCACAAACCAGCAGCTTTTCAGCACCAAATACTCTTCCAAACAGTCAGTGATGTCCTTTGTGAAACCCAAGGCTAGGATATTAATCAAAACCTAGGATCAGATAAGTCCAGTAGGCTGAGAGGGCAAGTTAAGCTACACATGATTACTGCATGCAACACAAACTGCAAAGATTCAGAATATAAACCGGTTTCCTACTGTTTTAAATTTTTGTAGTTTAATTAAGTCAAACTGATGAAAAGTTGTAATTGTAGGAAGTCTATTTTGGCAAATTGAGCAGAACTGTAAGAACATGGATGGATATGTTCATAAAAATTTTTTATCATAAATTTAACTAAATCCTGCAGTGAAAAAAAATGTCCTTTCTTACTCCTCTTAGCATGCAATATCCAAAAAGGGATTTATTTAATATGTACATGAGGTATGTGAAAAATCTGTCATGAAATTTATCTCAGGTACAAGACGCTGACTTTTAATTCATATCGATGTAGAATAATGGACAGCACAACAATATACAGCCTTGCCAGACTCAGACCTGCTGTTTCTCACACTTTTGGGAGGTAAAATGAGAGGTGAACTGAATGTTTCCTACTTTGCAAAGTATCCAATAATAATGTACAGTTTATCTGAGATCCAGCTCTTTTAAGCTTGGAAGCAAATATTATGTATAATGCATTAAGAAATTAAATAATTCTGAAAAAATATGATGGAGGCACCCACGGGGTACATGCGGGGCTGCACCTACTCAGTGTCCTCACCCAGTAAGACTTTGCCCTTGAGAAGTCCCTCACAATCTCCTTGGTCATAATCATGCTGAGACAGTTTAGCTGCTTCTGCAAAGTCTGTCATGAGGCTTTCCCTCCCCTCATGAGCACATCCCATAATAGCAGAGTCGTCTTCTCTGAGAGAAAACTTCTGCGGATGGCATGCCGTGGAGTCGTTCTTGAAGTCGGTAAGCAGGAATTGGGAAGGGAGAGTCCCCTATTGTGCCCCCATTCTGTTCACAGCCTGTTCAGAAGCACAGTTATGCAGCCTCAAATACTGTGACCTGCAGGTCAGGTAGTCAACAATCCAGAATACCAGTGGCACAGTCCACCTGTGCTGCCCTTCTTCATCTCTCTATACTGAATGGCATTAAAAGCACCTGAGAACATAACTTTCACAGCACTTCTCACCTTCTCCTGCAGAATTAACATGAAATGTGGGATGAATTAATTACAACGGCAGGCTGGCCATGACCTCCACTCTGAAGTGTGACCAAAAGACAAACTTCAGGGGGTATGGAGAATTCACCGAGCTTGCACAGCATAATCACTGTGACAGGGCAATATTAGTGTTTACCAAAGCCTGAATAACTTCCTCTTTGTCTATATCAACACTTTAAATGCTTCGCATACATTCTGCTTCTACCTAGAGAAATAAAATATGTCACACCATTCAGTCTGAAATTCCTACACATTCAATAGCTTTCCTCTTTAAACATAAAATAAATAAATAAATAAAATGTACAGGCATTGCTAATGTTTAGCCTTCAACCACCCAAGATCCCTGAATAAGTCAGCAATCTCTTTAAATTTGCCCCCCATCCCTCGGGAATGTTGTTTGCACCACATAAAGTACTTGCCCTTCAGCCAAGATGCCAGTGAAATCATTTAAAAACTCTGGTCAATCCTCCAAGGCGGGAACAATAAAAATAAAAGAGCCAAATCAATACCAATATTTTCATAGTTTTTAGGAACACAGCAAATACGTTTTTTGTGCAATCATATTTGCTGTTATAATTCAACAATGATAGCATTAATTACCGAGTTCTTACAGGTTCTCCGAACATTTAGCTACTCTCACAACACACCGCAGTTCTGACAAAAGTGCCTTAGTGCAACCTGCTTAATGGGCTCTTAAATTAACCGTGTATGTAGTATTTAAAACAACAATATCGCTACAACGATTCGTGAAAAATAAAGACTACGAACATGGCTTCAGGCCCCACTATCACTTGGCCAGTGGCTAAACAATAGTGTTACAGTGGAGTGTGGTCAATCCAGAGATTATTTTTGTCCAAGACGTCTTATATTTCAGTCAAATGTTTTTATTGAGAAAGCCTGGAAGAAAAGAACTAGAAAAAAGAACGGATTGAAACCTTTTGAGTTTTGACTGCAATATTTAGAAAAGTCAACAATTATAAGCATTTAATTATAAACACTTAGCATCCCAGTGTTTGTTGCATCTGTAAGTTTCAGCATCTCCACACAGATAACTTATTCCATGGGCACCCTTCCTATACAGCAGTCCTGGAATTCCGTCTGCAAGAGCTGATGTTGTTGCATCATTCACTTAAGTGTGAAACTCGTCTGATTTGCATCAAAACCAAACACATTAAACATTGAGATAGCAGCCTTTAAACCACCATGTAACAGAATATGAAGATAAAGAGCCTTTCAAATGGAAATGACGATGGTGATTGCCTGAACTGGAGCCGAAACTGCATGTCTCAGATTTTACTTCAATGAAGCATCCAGACATGTATTTAACGTATCGCCTGGTCCAGGGAGGACTTCAAGTAATGCTTCTAGCTGCTAGCCAATAGACAACAGGACTGGAAATGCTTGTGAGGCAATGTCTCGTGCGTTATCTAGCTAAATATTATAACATTTATGAAAAGGTTAATTGAAAGACGAGTTATCAGTATGAGGGCTGTCACACCTTGAGGACAAAAATGAAAGATCTGAAGTACCATTTCAAATCCTGCCCCCCCCCCCCCCACTATAGCCTTTGTTCTTTGTGCTGTCTGAAAGTTGCTTATTTTTAGGTCCTGACTGCATCTCATTCTCCTTGAGATTCTCTCATTCTCTTCCTTTCCTATTCATAAAACTCTTCATTTCCATATCACAACAGAAGTTGACTAATGAGCTGCACTGATTTGCTCTGGTGCCTTTTATACTTTAACTGTACACCTCAGCCGGAAATTTGGTGAATCATTTCCGCTAGAAATGTTATCAAATTCCATCATTCGCTTGTGTGGCAAGTGAACACACACGGGTCATTATTTCACTCCCACTGCAGCACCATGCTTATGAAAAAGTGATCAAGGTGAGATTAGCGTTTATGGATGTTTCTCGCTCCACCTGGGATGAGAGGCCTTTCGAGATTTGGCAGTACTTTCAGGACCTTGGGGATCCCGGGATGTCGGAAAAGCTACCTGTCATTGCCACAGAGCATTTTTTTCTTCTGCTTATTTACTGTTCACGTTTATAAAATGATCATGAATGACATTGGAGGCAGTTTTTCACTGAATATTGTCTGTCCCTTGAAATAAACTAATTAAAACTTTCATGGATAGCGAACCTTGAAAATTTTGTGAGGCAGGGCCTATAAACTAATTGAGGAGTAGAGCAGAGGATGCCGTTGTAATGACTGCACAGATGGACCCAAGAGCAGAGTAGAGAGCTTTAATCTGGAGGCAAGCGAATTGTCAGACAAGCAGGGTCAAAAGCCAAAAATCTGAAGAGATTTCTAAACACAGGGGCGATCCAAACTCATAATGTGAAGGTCAGAACCCACAGAAGGCAGGCAGAATAACAGCACCCAGATCCAAATCGTTAGGCGAAAATCGAAAGTCGAGAAAACAGGCAGAATTCATACACGAGTTCAGACTTATCACTAGGAACAATGCTCAGCAAGGTGAGAAACACACAATATCTTGCAACTAGCTGAATTTGTAGTCTCTGCTAATGGGCTACAGGTGTTCGGTACTCCAGGGAGGGGGATCGATAATGAGCTGGGCATGCCTGACTTGCTGTGTGCATGATAGCTGTCTAACCCTTTTTCTGCAGCCTTTCACTGTTTTGACATTTTACACCCATTTCCTTTCCATTGATATGCATATTATTTATCTGGAATGCCTGGGAATGTAAGCAATTTACATTTACACTACAGTTTTTCATTTTTAAACCGTGCTCTTATGTAAAATATATGATTTTAGTGGGACTCTCCTGATTCTCAATAATGAATTTGTAAAGTAACATAACACAATAAGTTTGTCCAGTAGGAACCCCCCCTCCACTAGGAAACAACTCAGATTATTATTCTGACAGTAGTCAGACTGAGGCTCCTTCATGTTTCATAAACTCTAGCACCCTGATATTGGCGTGCTGGGTTATGGAGAGAGCTTCATGACAGCTCTGGAGCTCTCCACCTTCAGACCGCCTTGCTCTTTTGCTCACTCAAGCTTCACCTTTGATGGGCTTAGGTATATCTGCTGTTCTCTGGGTCAGAATGAGTATCACAGGCATTTTTAAAAACAATAATGCACATAGTGACAGCTAGTTTTCCAGCTCATGAGGCCTCACGCTGACGGCTAAGCGGCATGTCTACTGGAACAGTTCTGTTTGGATTTTCCCAGAAAGGGAACGCTCACACTTCTTGACAATAAATTCTTGGCGGTCGTTATCTCACCCTTATTGAAACACAGATGCTGAAGCTGGAACAAATTCTACAATTCTTTCATGTCTGAAAAAATCCTACAAGCAGAGCAGGAGCTATACTGACGAGTGAAGGGGAAAGGGAGCTTTGGATACAATCTGAACACATGTAAGAGGTGAGTCTAATTAGTATTAGACTTAAGCTTGACTTAAGAAAGCTTGATTTACCAACCTGTCACTTGTAGAAGTCCTGACAACAAGGTAGCAACATCTATATACACGTCCACATACACACACCATCCCGCCATTGAAACTCTGCGCCCTCCAGTTTTGGAACGGCTGGCATTGTGGATTCCATAGTGACCGTTTAGGGTTAGGATTTCACATCTTGCCCTTGGCTCCGTGGGTATCACTTGCATGCTGTTTTTGTGTTTGCATGCATGGGTTTCCAGAACGTATAGGCAGGTGTGTCTCTGGGGTGTTCCAAACTCTGTTCTACCACCCTATACCAAACAGGTGCACCTGGTGTACTTTCATCTTGCAGAGCTCTGACTCAGCTAGCTGTGGTGTATGCTTTGGAGCAAAGGCTTGCCAAAACACCCTATAAAAAATATAGACTATACATGTAAAATCTGCTTGATGGAGTGTGCACGTTCCTACCATGCTGTACTCATCCGCCTCCTTGCTGCACCCACTTATTTCCAAAGCAATTTTTTCACAAGCATCAAAACGAAAACACTTCTCTATGGAGCACAGTACCAGTGTCCTATTTTTCCAATAAAAAAACGACAAAGAAGTGGTATTACTGAGAAGAGAGGAGATGATGACAGTAAGCAAGTTGTTCAAATGGATTTTAAACTGAGCCTTGCTATAAAAACCAAACGCCGAATAAAATGATAAATTATAATCTCATTACTGTGTATCTTCTCGGCAGGCAGGGCTATCCAAAGCCTCTTACATAATAATTATTATAACCACATATTTTTAAGTATACATTTTTCCAGGGCAAAAGCACAATACTATCTGATTTCTAAACATTTTAACTAATCATAATAAAAATCCTTTTGAGACAGAATGTACTTTATTTCCTGACTCCAGACACCCCTCCTGACCCAACTCTTTTCCTGCCCCAACATTCCATGCAATATTTTATATGAGTTTAAATCCAATGCATAACCTGACCCATAGGTATACACTATATGGAGAATAGTATTGGGACACCCACCTGTGCAATATCTCATTCCAAAACCAAGGGTATAAATAAGAAGTTGGTCCTCCTTTGCCTCTACTCATTGGGAAAGGCTTAACGCTAGATGTTTGAATATTGTTGGTGGGATTTGCTGCCATTCAGCCATAACAGCATCAGCGAGGTTGGGTATTGATGTTGGGTCATCAGGTCCCTTTCTGTTTGTGTGGCCTATGACATCACAGCTGAACTCTTGTTGCTTATAGAAGTTTCCACATCACAATCACTTCACTTGCAGTTAACCAAGGCAGAAATTTGATACTGACTCATTGGGAAGGTGGCATCTTATGATGGTGCCATGTTGAAAGTCACTAATCTCTTCAGTATGACCCATTCTGCAAGCACTGTTTGTTGCTGGAGATTTCATGGCTGTGTGTTTAATTATACACCTGTCTCAGCAATGAGTATGGCTTAAATACTCAAGTCCAAAAGTATGTGAACTCCCCCATTAAATGGTGTCTCAATACTTTTGTCCATATGATGTACATGTTGGTTGGTTGTAGCCTGCCAGGGCATCACTCGACTTGTACAGGAAACAATTTGATCAGCAAGAGGAAAATGAGAAAAACGTGACATTTGGCGTCAATGTCCCAGACAGTGTGAAGTATACGTAAGCATTACACAAACTACTCCTAGTAAAATAATATGTTGTACAAGTGTGACTCCAGGGAAGTGTCTTTTATTTGAGGTGAGGGACTCGGATTTGTAAAGAAACTTGTTTTATGGTGGTGGGAGGTTCACCGGAATTAAGTGGTATGGAGGCTCAGAGGACTCACAAATCGCTGGGAACGCAAAGTAACTGCTTAGCGAACAGCGTTACATTACCTTGGTTGTATGGAGGGAGGATGCTATTTGGCTATTTTATTCTCTCAGGTGTTAAATGTTTTCCCTTTAATTTTCACCCAGTTCCAATAAGCAAGCAGCCAAGCGGTATTCTAACACTAACCATTGGAAATGCAGCATTTACGTAACAGACTACAATTACTCACTCTCAAGTGGTTTTAATCAGAGGGGCGACGCCAACACTACGCTAATGGAGAGAAAGCCGTGGCACAGAGACATTTCCATAATTACCATAATCCTACAAGTGGCTGCTTTTCTGACAGAACCCGCTGCCTCCTTCAGAACCTGATGATTAAGGCTGGAATTATGGCGCCTTTGTTTGACAGTGCCTGTCCTGATGCTGACATCTGTGCCTGGGCTTTTATAAACTGTAGCATGGCCCACTTCTCGACTTCCCACAGATTCATATAGGTATAGATGTACTCGTTTTTTTAATCTGACTTTAGGGCTAATGAATTTGATTTTACTGCAGATATATTATACGTGGATCAATTACTTCACCTGGAATAGTTCATTCACTGAATTGCTAAGCATATTGCCATTTTTTTGTCCATTTAGCCATCTTCCAGGGCCGCTTATCCAATGCAGCCCATCCTAGGAAGCACGAGGGTATACAACCAGCCGAGGACACCAGTCCACCATATGGCACATGCATACAATAGCAGCAAGACATCCAAGTGTTTGGACTCTGGGAAGACATTGAAATACTGGTGCAGGGCGTAAGCACAGATACACAATAGCAGTGCCAAGGTTCATTCACAACTGCCTGTTAAGGCTGGCTTTGTCAATACACCAAAGTGTGGGGAGAGGGAGACAAAGGGTGCAAGGGTTGTGGAGCTCTAGGGGAGGTCTGTGGGTGCAAAGGGTCGGGGGTCCTCTAAGCAGGGCCTGGCTCATCTGTGGGGAGAAAGATGGTAGCCCTGGCTGTTGTCTACCCAGGCCTTTGGTCCACTTCCAGCTCACAGTGCCTTAGTGCTTGATGGTAGATTCCTTGGCCCTCTCTTGCTCAGATGCTGGCATTATGTTTCACCGATCCTCTCCTGTGTTGAAGTCCATGGCTTCATTAGAATCAGCCAGCCTTTGGTGGTTAAGGTTGGAGCTCAGGGCCAACTGTCCACAACACCAGTGCTGAATTTTGACCGGTCATCTCTGTCTCTGGTGCTGAAACCTGAACAAGGCCACCTGTCATTTGCAAAGAGCCGCTGGGATGCAGTTGTGACAATACCTCCATATAGTCAGGGAGACCAGAGTTTTCATAGACTTACCCACAGAAGATCTGCTATCACCATGCCACCTCCAGACAGACCAGTTTATTTACAACAAGGTATGGAAGAAAGTGCATCTAAGAGATGCTGAGAACAAATGCTGTACATCAGTTCTACTGAGTCCGACTGGAAATCCACCCACATTAAATATCCTTGCATTTGTGTTTCATTCTATAATGCAGATCCCAGACAACTACAGTGAGCTGAGGTCTAAACTACTGGAATAGCTGTTATTTATCGACAAAGATGTAATAAAAACCAGTGCTCTGGCACTTTCCTGAATGCTTGTCCTGGCAGAATCTGTGTCTGGGAATGTACTGATAAAAGTGTGTAATCTGGGTTCATTTAAAAGCTCTCTTAAATTTTCTTTTGCCTTAAGGTTTTGCCTTAAACTGCACATTTCCAGATAGTTTGAACAAGCAAGAGAATGTTTCATTGATTTCAGATAGTATTATTATTATTATTAGCCATGCATACGTACATATATACAGTATGTAAATGTGTATGTGTTTGTGTGTGTCTTCAGGAGGACTTGTGTGGTGTAGTGTAATTTTTTTAATGGAATAGTGTGTATGTATGATTTTGTGTGGAAGAATAACACAGTTATTTCAAAGCTTTGAAATTAGCTTTTTTGGGGTGTTTTTACCACAGATTGGAATCAAAATTATGAAATGATGAAAATAATGTTGCACTGCCCTTATGTTAAAACGAGGCCACTTTGATTACGAATCAGATGACAGACGTGTGACATCTAGTGTTTCTGTCACAGTAGTCTTAGCACGCCATTGGAGGGGAGCCCTGCGATGGGCACCAGGCATGAAGTTCACACACAACCCAGAGCAAACATGCCAATTCATAAAAGTAACTATCTCCTGATACAGGTTAAAAACACACCTGCCTAGCTTAGCTTAAAGGAACACCAGCTCTAAGTAATTGCTTTCAGTCAGAGGCTTAGAGCATGGAGTTGGGTGGGGATGAGCGTCAATGACTTTGAATGAAGTATCCTGGCAGTGCTGTCACCCTGGCTTTGCATGTGGCCATGTGTTGCTGGGGTTCTGGCCATCTCTCAAGCCTGGCTCCCAATTTAGCTTAACCCCCCAGGCCTTCTGGGGTTTTTGTTTTTATTTTACCCACCCTGCTCTCCTGCATTGTCGCTTTTGTGTTCCTCACTTGCTTATGCACTATCTACCCCCTGCCCCTTTTTCTGGGATGAACCAATTGGGTGTCCAGATACGAGGGACCCCTCCCTGCCAGTCCAGTGGCCTCCACATGTCTCTTAATACCTGCCGTATGAGCCACCCTGCCATAGTGTTGTCTACCTGACCGCACCATTGTACCCCAGCCTACCGGTTCTATTCTACAATCCATCAGAATTTATCTCACTTCTCATTATGTGGAACTGTGTTGGCCAGTGCCGGCCAAAAAAGCCTGGGTTTGAGTCTGCTGTCACACAATGTTTCTTCTTCTCTCTCTTTTTTTCACCAGAGTTGCCTCAGGTTTACTCTCTGGGTAAATTTGGGCCTTGGGTTTTGCAAGACATTTTGTGACAGTTCTTCTTGTTAAAAGCACTATCTAAATAAAATTGAACGGAACTAATCCTTGAGCTGGCATCTAGAGAGGGTGGTGAACATCGAGTGCCCTTGAGAGTAGAGCGTGGATACAGAAAACAGATGTTTGGCACTAATGGAAACCTGTCTGCACAATGAGTTTTCAACTGCTACTAAGAAGGCTTATCTCAGTGATATATGCTATTATTATATTATCATTCAAATGCTCTTATCACCTGTGAGTCTATATATCTGGCTTTTTTTTATCGATGTATCGAGAAAGGGTCTGTGTGTTTGTTGTTTATACATTTGTGTATGTTTGTTTTCAGGAAGCAAACATGATGCTTTTTGAGTCAGTTTTTCCATACCCAAACCCCCAGGTGACTTATGCTATCAACAGATTTATGTATTTCAATTTAGTTTTTGGTATGTTCGAATGCAGTTCATGTCTCATCACATGTTTCATCAGCATTGCACATTGTGTACCGAGCCCCAAAGCCATAGGCCCTTTAAAGATCTGCAGTTGGGTCAGCAGGACACTGTGGAAAAAAAGGACGGTATCCCCCAAACCCATTCAAAGCCCCACCACTTTCCTTCTGCCTCTAAATTCTGTTTCTCTCACCCACCTCAGACTGAACTTACTCAGACTTGGTGGACATGGTGGGCAGCGTTGCTAGATGAGAGTGCGATTCCCTGAGTATAATTACTCATTTCCTGTCAGGTTTTTGTGAGAGCTGGGGTGACTTCCCTGCAGAGCATGCTGTAAATGATGATAAATTGTAATGAATATTGGCCCTTTTTTCAAGTTACATGCTTCTGTTGGGCTTCCTCGGGTCTTGCTTTGACACCACCTCCCCGTCCCCGTGTCGTCACGGCAGGTCATCCAAAACAGGCACAGGGATGGACATAACTGTCGAGTGGATAATTATAGGCACACAAGCCAGTGGCCTTTGAGCAGGTGTAAGGCTCTGGTGGGTCCATTAGCAAAATGATGTTGCTCCTGTAGGTGGCAGAGCTGAGCCTAAAGTCAGTCCAGCGATTTTTGCACTGAAATAGCAAACGGGTCCAAATTACAATTGAATTTTTTAATAAACTGGGAAGTGAGAGTATTCTCTCTTTGGATGCAATCAAACAAAGACTAATTAGAGTGGGGAAAAAACATAGAACTGAATTAATTTCTTAATTTTCCTGGTCCTCAGTACCTTACAATGTGACAAACAGCCAATTCCAAGGAAAATGTTTAATGAGTCATAATCACTTTTTGATGAACTTGATTAATCATTCTTCTTTGATAAAGAGGGCCAAGTCGTTAGGCACCAGTGTGAAACTGCTTTAGCTCCACAAGTCTATTATGGTCTATTACAGGCTACATTAGACAGCTGGTATTAATGACATGGCAACGTAGTCTGCTCATGTATCTGGCATAAGGGGGGCAGGGGGGCAG
>JAACJT020000229.1:0-21004 GCA_009936485.2 Gymnarchus niloticus | reverse complement strand
ACAGTGTAGTGGAAGCAATGAACATGAGTTTGGGCAGGCTTCGAGAGGCGGTGGAGGACAGGGCGGCCTGGTGTGCTCTGGTCCATGGAGTTGCAAAGAGTCGGACACGACTGCGTGACTAAACAACAAAAGCAGTCAATTAGGTTGAATGTTCATGCCAACATTTCAACAGAAATCTTATGACTACCAGCTGAAGACTAAGCTTATTGTATTTCTAGAAAATATTGCCTGCCTCACTGCTGTTCATAAATATTGCCAGAAGCCATGGGACATCTAGCCATAGACATGATCCTCCAACCTATTTTCTAGATCTGCTAATCTAGATATTTCATTCATCACAGCACACACTTGTATGCATGATCACAGGCTTGGTCTGCTTTGTTGTAGAACCATTGTGTGCACAGAGCCTGGGGCACAATTTGAATCCTATCGAAAAGTGAGGGCATAACACCCAAATTTTGTTTATCGTGTACAGGGCCTGGGGTGCACCTGGCTTCTGATTTTTCAGTCTGTGGTACTTTTATAGACTATTCAGCATTGGAAAAATTCCAGTACCACTGGATTTAACTTGCACCCTAAATATGAATGATCTTCAATATATTGCATTTTTACATGTTTCTCAAAGTGCTTTATAGAACCTGTTATTGACTAGTTATCCAGTTGTGGAAGGCAGCAGCCTGGAAACAAACTCAAAATTATTATCAAAATATTATCTAACGCTAGTCTACAGCAAAAATGCTTCTGAAGTTAAACTACTCAAACTTTACTAGTTTTGGGTCACTAAAAATATTTAAATTTATATATTAACTAACTCGTTTTACAGATATGCAACAAGACTTATGTGGGAGTGTGATGGGTGAAGTCTGAAAAAGGCAAAATGTTAATTACATCTGTCTGGGTTTGTACTGGACTTGGTTTTAAGACAAAATAGCCTTAACGTTGCAAATATCTAATGTCCCTTTAATAGAGACAGATACCCTGTGCTGTCAGTAACACTGAAGTAAATCAGAAGAGTGGAAATTCTGGTAAAGTACAATTAAGAAATCATTTGGGTACATTTCAGCTTGCGGTGATCCTCTCCATGGATCATCTGAATTATGTGGCACAAATCTAGATATCTTCATGGTACCTCATCTGGGACTTTGGTACTGGTGCCTTTTTGAAGTCAACTGAAGCTGTGATGAATGGCCAGGAAAACATTTGAAGTCAGCTTATGTTTTGGCATTTGTTTCACAAGATTTTAATACATTTTGAAAACATTGCTTAAAAATCTATTTTTTTAAATTAAATCCTTTAGTCTGTGATGTTTTCTAACATCTTAATTAACTTGCTTTGGTTAATTACTAAAAAATGTCCTGGATTAGTCATTTTCATGAAGCAATTGACACTCAGAACAATTTCAGTATGTTCTTTTTAGTTTAACATTAAAATAAACTTAAACTTGTGCCATTCGTGATTATTATTATATACACACCTCCTTTGAGTGTATACAATTTTCTTCACAATTTGATCACCATTTACTGAATGTGTTTTAATACCATGTGTTTAGGATTTACAGTGTAACTTACACAAGAAATATGTGAAATTACGGGAAATTAAGCAATACTTTGGAATAGATGGTGCTTTAGACCTTGCTTTTTAATACTTAAATGTTTAGTGTGAAAACTAACAGAGTAGAGTGCACATGAATTCCTATATATCACGCCTGTGCATTGAGCGATTTGACTCCCATACCTTGCATTACTTGACATGCAATGAGATTTGGTACATCTTGTTATATGTAATTTGAAAATTTAGATAAATGTTCGATAAAAATTTGACATTGACTTAAACAAGTATGTTTTGTTTAGTTATGAACAACATCAGCCAGTTACAATAATAATGGAGCTTGCTGTAAAATTATATGTAACATCTCTAACGTAATTTTATGTTGTTTAATCTCCCAACACGATTTTAGAGAAATTTCTAGAGAAACGTTCTAAAGAAGTGTATCTGTAGCATTTCCCTTTCAACAGCTATATCTTTTGTATGAATCTGGATAAGTTAGCGCTGCAAGATAGAATAAAGAATAAGAAATAAAATGTGGTTAACCCCACTTTAAGACTGAAACCCAAAATTTTAAATCATAACCCTGAACGGTGAGATTCTTTGTGCATGTTTCAATTGTCGAGAAATAGCTACATGTAGCTAGTTATAAGATGCATGTAAAAATCGAAAGTTGTATGTTATTGGCCACAGGTGTTCTTACTGTCCAAAAGAGCCAGAGTGGAATCAGACTGAGATGACATGCTCTGTTACAGGTGTATTCAAACTGGAGAGAGTTTAAGCTGTCCTGAATCCTGCTTTTTATGTGTTCCATCATATCTTCAAAAGCATATGGCAATGGGGGAGAGCCACTGTGCTACAGTTTTTTTTTTTTAGATTGCCAAGTCTTAAGATATTTCATCTCTTCCTATCGATTCCTAATTCAGAGAATTATTTTCACCCTGAACTGTATACAAAGGCACTGGCTTCAACAGTAAAACATAGGTAAAGCTAAATAAGAAGGCATTTACTTTTTTAGGTACAGTATCTATAAAACATACTTTCTATGTATAGCAGCCTGCAAAAATTAGTGTTAGTGGTAAATGTTAGTCACTCTGTTACTCTAAATATTTTAAATAAGTTATTTTTGATATGCATTTATTTATTCTGCAGATGCATTACATGCTCTATAAATAGTTGAAATACAAAATAAACATGTTCATAAACACAATATCAATAATCTTGATTTAGTGTAATTGCTTCCTCTTAATGCTTTTGATTCTCTTTCCCAACAACACATTAAACATTTTTTGGGTCATCTGTGTTCCTATCATCCTTATTTATGTTAGTCAAGACTTTGCTGATTTATATTGAACAATGAAAACCCATAGCACCATAAAGCTCAATGGTCTCTGTGGATTGCCCCCTCTAAATACCACTGCATCCTTTTTCTAAATAAAAAACATTTGCTATTCATATTACATGAGCTGAAACAGTTGCAAGCTTTCACTAAACCAATGCTCCAGATATCTGATCAGTACAGCTAAATAAGGTCACAAAACATACATTCACTCAAATGGCAGCACAAAACAAACTTTTAAACCAATAGTTTACTGTAGAAGGTACCTGGATTCACTGGTCTAAACTTGGAAAAACTGACATTCATATAAATCCTCACCTATAGAGTCTGGCCAGGGTTCTGTCTAGTATTGAGTCTGTATTCGAAATGAACTTTTGTGAACCTTATCAAATTCTAAGCCTTTGAACTACTGAAAGATACTTTATACCTTTACAAAGACAGTGGGACAAAGACACATGGCACTACTGAAAATATAGGTTTGAGGGAACCAAACCAATTGCAAAGAATTATTTCAATTATACATGTGTAAAAGACGGTGGGGATATTTTCAACTTTCCTGAAAGTTAATTGGGACCTGTCTCTACCATCCCTACAAATATCTGTGTCCATAACTGAAAACAACAGTGATTCATAGGACTGAAGAACCAGTTAGATGCTCATGTAGAATCATGCAAATATATCTGACCGCTACATTCACTATATACTGTAATGCTACTCTGTGTTATTAGGAGTGATGATGCCCCGGATCAGCTGAATGGCCGAACTTGAAGGCTGCTGGGTGTCAGATGGAGCCAGAAGATGACACGTGTTCTCAGCATTTCCATTGCCTTTTGTTACAAAGCCAAAGATTCTGGAAAAAAAGAAACACTTAAAGTATCATGTCATGAAACTCCAAGTGAGTTGTTATTACTATTTACAGTGCCTTCATAACCTTCATAAAGCAGATTCAGATCCCTCCACTCCAAACTGTTGAAAACATTTTTCAGATTCAACGCAATTGATGTATATATATATATATATATTTTTTTTTTTGCCATCAATTGGCACACAATATCCCATAATAACCCCTTTGGTGAAAACACATTTTGCAATTAAAAACTAAAAAATGGATATGCAGTCCCATCATTCAGGGATTTGCAGGACAGCCCTTCACAGCAAGTCTTTTTGGGTATTTTTCTACCAGATCTGCACACCTTCCACTGCTCCTCGCAACTCGTTTCTGTTAGATTGTATGGCGAGTGTACAGGTAGGTGAACTACAATCTTCAGTTGTTCACAGATATTCTTCACCCTAGTTCAAGCTAGTCTGTGCTCTTACTGCTCTGGAGCAGCTTTTCTTCAAGAGACTTCTTCAAGAGATTTGACTTTTTTCATCATTCTTTCAGTTCTCATTAGCGTCTCAGTCTCTGCTACTGAGAAGCATCTTCACAGTGTGATGCAGCCACCACCAGGTATGTAGATGGATGGATGGATGGATGGATGGATGGATGGATGGATGGATGGATGGATGCCTGCCTGCCTGCCCATTTTGGAAATTAGTCTAAATTTTTTTTTTTTTCTCATCAGACCCCATGGACTTAGTCTGTCATTCATTGCGAACATTGAGACCTTATAAATGCAGTGTGTGCCTTCTAAATCATGCCAAGTCAAATAAATTTGGATCTGACCTCAGTTTGCAGTAAAAGTAAATAATTATATATATGGGAGATTACAACTTTTCATATTAAATATATTTGAAAAATTCCTAAAAAAGCTTTCAGTTTGTTATTATGAGTTATTCTCTGTTGAATTGATGGCAAAACAAATCTTTTCAATCCATCTAGAAATGTCAGCAGCAGAACAAAGTTTGGAAAATGTTGGGGGGAAGTGAATATTTTCTGAAGGCCTTGTACATAAGAAATTAACTTTTACTTAACAGGACAAGCAATTACTCTAATACAATATACGTACATTGCACATACGCTGTATTCAGTTCAATTTTCATGATTAATGGTGTGCTTTTATTGCATGTGCTGTATTACTGGCTTGATTGCTGCTAAATGCCATTTCCTTGTCCTGTATGCAGTGACAATAAAGATTCTTATGTTTTGGATTGGAAAACGTTTGAGTATCAGTGATGATCATTCCTATTAGGAATCTTATTAGGCTAATATTTGAGATTGAGGTTATGGTCATTGCAAGGAGAAACAAAAACAAAACTCACGTTGCCGATTTGCAGTCCTTTGGCCAACTATGAAGAAGAAACTTACATAAATGCCTGTAGTTTTATGCTTGTGTATTTAAATGCAGTAAACACTGAAAGAGTACAGGTAAAAGTTATGATTAAAGTATCAACAAGAGGTGTTTCAGCTTACCTTCTGTTGTCTGGGTCTTCACCACAGTAACTCAGTAAATGCCCAGGGTAATGTTGTCTGAAGAAGACTCTGTTGACAATTTTTGTTATGTGAATAAACATCTTTAGTGAGTGTTGGTACATTCGCTATAAAGTTACTAACACAAAGGATTACAGTTTACAAATGTTGTATGGCTAAAGTTTCTTTACAGATATTATCTACTGTAAATGTGTCTTTGGAACACAATAGGAGATGCTCTGTAAGTAAAACTGTACTCTTTTATTTTACCTAGAGTATGACTGTTGTAATATACTGCAAATAATAAGCATGAAATGAATATGGATTCAGATTTTTTAATTAATTAGTAGTTATACTTTGATTTATTTTGCATGTTTATTTGGAGTCAAAAATATTAATGATAAGTTTTCACCTTCTATGTCAAGTTATTGCCCTAGGGATAGTCTTTCCATGCAGTCATTTATTTAATACAAATGGCCTATTTAGCTGTGAGTGTCACATGTATAGAAGTAACACAAAGAATATGTATATTACTAGAAATAAAAATGTTCTCTTAACATGAGTTGATCATGTCAGCCTCATCAAGCTTCTTCAACAGCTCATGTATTTATGTCAATGAAACAATTTTTACTGTAATAAAAATACTATATATGATTCTTTCCCTACTGAAATGTTCAAGGGCTTTTAACTCATAAACTTGCATATGAATATACATTCATATATATGATCTCATAGTGAGCAAAAAGTCTATGAAAAACATTCAGTTTGAATCTATGTAATACTGTGTCACATCAGTAACTATGCATAGGCCATTGCTTTAAATGTGGTAGGTTGTCTTACTTCCTCTGAATGTCGGTTAGGGTGATGCCCCTTGGTGACACCATGAGATTGACAATTGTAGGTGTAGCTTTGGTTTCCTGCTGAAATAGAAGAGACACTGCCTTCTGGATGGCACAGGCTCCTGTCAGCATCTCAGTGGCTACTGTGCTCAGGTGCAGGAAATTATAGGCTGAAAACAAAACAAAAAATTAGGAAATACATATGCCTCCCTACCAGGGTTGGGGCCATTCATGAATTGAATTGTGAATGTATGGTAAAGTCCAATTCATTTCCTGAAATTGAAATTGGAATTAGAATTGAATGCATCTGAAGGGAAATGGAACTGGAATTTAATTGGAATGTCAGGAAACAATTGAATTTAAAAAAATTCCACAAAATTCCACTTTCCAAGATAATTTGATTTGATTTGATTTACTAGTCTTACAGTACATTAAATATTATGAATCACATAAATTACAAACATATAAAAGAAATACAAGAGTAATGTATATTTCATACATTATGCATATTAATTTCACAAATCACTGTTATAAATAAAAAGTCAAATATGAAATTTGATTGTCTCATTTGCATCTGTCTGCACATTGATGTCCCTAACAACATTTTCTTAAATTAGATTAAAACAATGTTTCCCAGAATTCCATGCAAGGTGAAGGTTGATGACCTTTGACTATAAATGAAAGCCAATTACAGCCCATATTGAAGGTGTGAGAAGTTTAGGCCTGAGAGGTGCAATCTTAGTGATGCCAAGTTTCAGGGAATGATGATTATTCAATCCAATAAAAATTTAATATATGTGAATAAAATATATAAATGAACATGACTCATTATTTTTTGGTTTGAGACATATATCATGTGGTAGCATTTATCACATTGAACTGGTAATTATATACTGATATTAACAGTATATTCAGATCCTTATGGCCAGTGTCACTCATCATTTATCAATTGTTAATGTACAGTTCTCAGTTTTAATTACTTACATTTCATCAACTATTTTTCACACAATAGGTATCTGTAAGGCTCCATAAATAAAGTTCACATGTATGTACCTACATGTAATTCCAGATAAATGCTCAGAAACAGCAATAAATGGAATTCGGCAGAATTTCACTGAATTGAATTCCAATTCCTGAAACTCCGATTCAATTCCAATTCAGTTTCATGTAGTTGTTGGATTCCAATTCCAAATCCATTTTCTTGAATTGACCCCAACCCTGCTCTCTACTGTTGTGTTTCTACATATTCATTACTGTAGGTTCTGAGAATAGTTAACATGCAATTAATTTTTATGTAGCTAATTTACTAGTGTTGTGTTTATTTTAATCCATGTAAATATTGCACTTGAGTCATGTGCTTCAGCATATTTCGTACAGCTATGTAAAAGATGTATTTGTGAGGACACTCACCAGCCTTTGTTGTGGATCTCGTTCCTGATGTTTCCTGGCTTTGGCTATTGGTGGTTCTGAAATCTGTAACACAATGCACGATAGATGTTGTACACAGGAAATGATAAGCAAAACATTAAAATTTCACATCTTGTTCTTCTCATTGAAGTGTATGGATTTTAGCTCTTAATCATCTCAGTGAAAACCACTTTGGTTATCTGACTAATTACGTAAATAATTTTAACTAGTTCAACCAATAATTTAAGAAAAAAGATAACTTTCAGGCATAATTTCTGCCATTTTAAGAATTTCAGTACACAACAAATAAAAATCCTATTTGTATTAGAGGTAAGTATTTTCTTTATTTTGAGGTATAATAAAAAAATTAATTTTGTAGTTTCATACCTTGTGAAAAGACCCGAAGTGGGCAGGGCAAGGCATAAGCGACATTAGTGTGGTGGTAAACCAGAGCGGACAAACTGCCTGCATAACAAGCATTAAGGGAGACTGTTAGGTCTAGTGTGCTGGCATTTATTGAAAAACAAACATTTTTTTTAAATATGTATTTTTATATTTATGTGCTGTACACAACACAGACGATAGGTCAAAATCAAAAGTAAGAATGCTTAGTGTCAACATCAAAAGGTATGGAATTTGGTTTGACTGTAATGGACTGGCATCCCATCTGGGATGTTCCCTGCTGATAGACTCCAGGGTGATGGTGACATTGTACTGGAAAAGCAGTTATGGAACATGGGTGGATGGATGAGCAGTATCAATTGTCCTACTATTGTGATGATCTGTAATTACCAGATTTGAGTTAATTGTAATGTAAAAATAGATGCAAAGCCAACATTACAGCATGTATTAGCAAAAGGTTCTGTTTTATGCTTGCACCACAGCATGCAGCAGTTCCATCCAGTTGCACAGGTAATTTTGTGTTATTGTGTCTTTCTTTACTTTTTTAACTTCACTTCTATAGTTCTGTAATTAGTCTAAGTAAAAAAAAAAATGACTGTTGTTATGTAGTGGTTACACAACGGCATAAAATTAAAGTAGGTGTTTTATCGGCTGTGGTGCAAACAATTGTTGATCAAAGTAAGATAAATGCCATTGAAACAGCTACACACGCCTCCAACACACCTTAAAACAACAAATCTATTTCTGCATTATCACAATGCAGTGGCTGACAGAGCACAATACACTCTATGAACTCATACTCTAACACTTGTTTCACATTACTTGTACAGGAGGCTACAGAAAACTCTGTCATGCTCAGATCTTATCATTATCCAAGGTTAGCTACATACCATATCAAAGCAGTTTTCCCATCCTATTGATTTCAGCATTGTAGATTATTAATGTCAATAATAAAGTCACATTTTAAAGTATACCGTTACAAGTACATAAAATTAATTGTATAATTTCTAGCTAAACTTCCTATTCACAACATTTACAATTTGAATGAGTAATTTAATTAATCAAACACAGTATAACAGTGAGAAAGCAACTGTTGGAATAACTTTGAATTAAATAAACTCTTGCAAAGATGAGTAAGCCATCTGACCTTCAAGCATTTTTTTTTCCTTTTTTTGTAGTTACAGGTGAAATTGGTTTTTAGAATATTAAACCTAGTAGGATGCCTGAGAACTTACCAAAATATGGCTCTTCAGGGGACCCTTTAAGCCGAAGCCCTTTAGCTGATGACTCAATAAGGTAATGTCGCACTGTAGAAGTACCACCACCTATAATAAACATAAGATTACAGCAGTGCAAATTATACACCATACAGACCATATACAAATTATTTCCATTTAATTATGTGTTTTTAAAATTTATTATCTGTAATTTAAGATCAGACTTGCAGGTTGCAGTTATGCATATAATTATTTATATAATAGTTTTTTGTAAGTATATACATGTATGAGTGTGGCAATGGGCTAGCATCCTTTCCCACTGCCCTATGCTGCCTGACAAAGGCTAAACAGGAGTCTTCTAACTATAAATCTGTACAGTATATCTGTGTATGTGCACGCATGTGTGTGTCTGTGTGTGTAGGCATGTTTATATTACATTTTGGGGCAAAATGTTCCCTGGAGGAATGAAAACCTGTTACTTTTTACTTCATGGGGACATTTGTCATATCTCCAGAAGGGAAAACCCAATTTTTAAAAAATCTGTGAATACAATCTAAAAAGCAAAAGAGCCGAAAGTCTTGTATTTTGTTGAGTTGCCTGTGGTTAAGGTTAGGGCTAGGTGAGGGTTAGGGTTGTCATAGTTAGGATTAGGGTTAGACCAATAGGAATTAATTGAATGTCTCTACAATTTAAAAAAAAACAAACACGTGTATGTATGTGTGTGTGTGCGCGAGAGAGAGAGATTATCATGGTTCAATAGCATTTGCATTTGAAACTTGCCAGGTTCCATAGGTAGTCTTACCAGGCTTGTCGCTAGAGGGGAAGCTGAGAATGTCCTCATGAACTTTCAAGGCAAGTCCAAAGGAACCTCGGAAAGAGGTGCTGTCCCGGACCACGAAAGAACCTGCCATCTGATCTTGCAGAAGGATATCCGCTTTAAAAGCAGACATATCACTTGTTATTATGAAAAGATTACAAAGTGTGATTTTTAGCATAGAATATGGAGACTATATTTTAACAAAAGTCTTACCTTCCTCCCGGGTGAGGTGTGGGCGGAACCAGAACTGGGATGTGTCCATGACAAACTTCATGGAAGGCTGATTTCTTTGCTGTTGGACTGAAAAGAAATATCAGAGGGCTCATTTCTATCATGTACCCAGCAGACACATAAAAAAAGTGCACAAAGAAGAAATGATGACAGGGTAGACTTGAATAGTTTAAACAGCTGAAGAGCTCTATAAATTGAAAGAGGTTAACCTACAATCAATTTAGCTTACAGGGCTGTAACTGATCAAATAAATACAACGGTATGGAGCTGAAGATCAGATTGTACATTTTATGATTATCCGTCCATGAATATTCAGTTTTGAGTACCTGAACTCAATATTGGGGGCCCAGTCTGGGGGTGTACAGCTTCAAGCTTGGCTTCAGGGGCTCCGTTTATGAGAACCATGGGGATTGATGACACAGAGCCAGCCGGAGAAGATGATAAACTGTTAGGGGTGGAGGGCCAGATGATTCTTCGACTGTGGTGGAGTGGCGCATGCAGAATCTGTGCAGACTTGTCTGGCTTGTGCTCAGAGAGGGAAGGCTTGGTACAGCTTGGTGATTGTGGGTAGGAGCTGATGATGTCATTGTCTGATCTTGAGGAATCAGAAATGAAGCAATCTGGGCCCTCAGCTTCATCACTGAGTAGGGAATGGCAACTAGATGAAAAAAGTGTTTTTTTTTTATTTCACCATTATGACTGTTAAACTGGAACCAGAAGCAACATAAATATGATGGGTAAACAGAGTGTAGGAGACAGTATATACAACATTACCTGGAACACTGATTGAATATATCAGGCTCATGAATACTGGCTTTGACCCCATATCGCCCAGTTGAAACAGAAGAATGAATCAAATGTCTAATCTTATCAGGGCTGTTTACAAAAAATTCGATTTATTCTTATGCATAACAATGCATTATACACTTTTATATAGCATTTTATATTGCTGGATATTTTAGAGCCAGAACCTGTTAATGTTTACATTATATTTATTAATTTATCTAGCAGATGCTTTTGTTTAAAGCAGTGCACAGGGTAGGAAAGCTAGGGGTCAAAGAGCAGGGTCTGCCAGCATCTAGCAGCACTGGAGCGCTTTGGATTAAGGACCTTACTCATGGGACCTTGCAATGCTAGCCATGAGATTGAAATCCATAAGTCACAAATGGCATAACTGACAATCATAAGGAGATCGTTAAATATCCGAAAGACTGACCTGCCAAGAATGTAGTTAGTATCTGACTTGGAAGAACATGAGAGCAGAGAACAGCCACTGCCACGGCGATGGTTCAGCAGGTGCAGCGACCCAGGAGAACATGACACCTGACAATCCCAAGATGCAGACACAGGAGCCTTGTTTCTGCTAACCCGTGAAGGTGAGCTGGAGAAAATCAGTGAACCGTGTGGGGAGCAGCTAGTTCCTGAGGACACTGGAATGGGTATGCTGCTGGAGTGTGGGGAAGCTGAGGGAAGGTGGAACGTTTTAGGCGAAGACCACTTCTCCAGCACAGAATGAGGGAGGTCTTCTTCAGGTGAAACATCTGTAGCGGTGGATGAGGAGACAGGTGGTGATTACAGGGACCTTTTTTAAGGTTGGGGATCACAAAACAATCATAATTAAAAGCTGTTATTACATTTATATAGTTGTATGTGCATTATTAGTCATTTTTCTATGAGGGCTTAAGAATACTCTCACAGGCCCTATCCTAACAATTTCAATAGAAGTCACAGTGGTTTTACATGATAACAGAAGGGTGTGTAGTTAAATGTACTTGAAGTCCTTGCCCGGAAGCAATGGAAATTCTTTTAGATCAAGCACATGCTTGTTTTGAGTAACACCCAGCTTAGAGTTCTATGACGAACATACCTCTTTAAACCATAGAAATCAAAGGATACCTTATGACACTGACGTAATAATATTTTCCAAGATAAGTTTCATCCTGTATAAAACATGCTGTATTATCTGGCCACTATTCACATGAATCGGAATCCATTTATCTACACATAATATTTTGAGTGTTCCTGTCTGTTACTGGCAGTGAGTCAGTACTCATCAACAACACCCAGTGTGTTATATACCAACTCATTCTATAGACCTGGCTATCACAAGTAGTGAAAGTTATATTGATTCAGACATATAAAATAAGCAAACATTTGCAGGAAGCATGAATGTTCACATTTCTTAGACATATGAAATTACTATTAAGTTACTATGATACTCAATAACCAGCCTTCATTAAACAGACTGTTCCAACTAATGCCTTCCTTTTATACTATGCTTAATCTACAAATTAAAACAGCAACATACTTTTAGTTTTGAACATATGGCAATATTCATATAAGTTGGTAGATACAGTAACAAAGTGGATACACAGCAAGTGGCATCTAAGTACATACATTGCTTAAGAATAACATTTCAAACAAGGACTAAACACCCATATCTTTTTTAAATCTATCAAAACTCCTTTATTATGTAATATAAACTCACACACCTCTTTCATTCCAAAAGGTGCTAGTTAAAATTTTTAGTGTCTGTAAACAATATGTGTAATAGATTGTTTATATCAAAACTTGTCCTTAACTAGTTTGATGAAACCAATAGCAGTCAGGTCTCTTACATAAGTAACATATTGGGCATGATTTCTCATATTTTATTCTTACCTGTATTAGGGCTGCTTTGAGGACTCCCACTGGTTGCCAATGGATCATGAAGCGGTTGGAATGTGGGATCCAGCTCAAGAATCAACTGATTTAGCTTGTCCAAAGACATATCAAGAGTGGGGGAAACTAGATCTGTCTCCCTGTCATTCAGGTCAGCCTGGCTCTGAATTCCAGCCCAGGGTTCAGTGGACAATGGACTGGAAAACGGGTAGGCTGACAGGTCATTACCCCTGGCTGGAAGGTGAACATTCTGCCCAAAACTTGGCCCATGGGACGTTTGGATGATTTGCGATCTGTATCCTGCTTTGGGGGTCGTGCACGCCAAAGTGCCTCTGATATTCTCCATATAGGAATCTAGCAGTATGCAAGGAACAGCTGTATTAATGTAGGTAGGAAAAACAAATATAGAAATATAATAATTACACAAATCAAGAAGAAATATAATCGTGTGTATTGCATTTATATATGTATACATACATATATGCAATATCATTCTACATTACTGTCACAACTTTTCTACTACATCTTTATTATGCTATAGTTGTATAATTTCAGTTATTCTGTTATGTATTGCATAAAGAATATATTTCTCATTTTGGATGAATAACTAATTTTACAGTTTTATACATAGCTACAGCTAATTTCAGTTTCCTATGTTCCAGTGTTTTACAGATTTCCTCTCACCTTCCATAGACATGCAGTTAAACTAAATGGCATCCCTAAAATCCAGTGAGTGAGTGAGTGAGTGAGTGAATTTATGTGTCCTGCGAAGGACTGGTATCACATCCGGGGTATACCTAAGCCTAGTGCCCTATGTTGTCTGGGATAGGCTCCAAACAATGCTGATGGGGATGGGGAAGAAGGATGGATAGGGGGCAAATAACCTGCCTCTCATGGGCAGGTAATTTATTAGTTTCAACGGTAAACAAAGCTATGCTGGGCTGCAGAGCATTCTCCTACAGAGCTCCGCAGCTGTGGAAAGGTCTTCCAGCAGCAGTGTGGGAATCTGGCTAACTCTCCATCTTTAAGTCTAGGCTTAAAACACACCTCTTCAGTCTAGCTTACAGAGACCTTAGGTAGCCACTCACTCCCCAACTATAGGCTGAGGTGTAGAGCTGGATGGAGATCAGTACCATTGACTTTGGATGAACTGTTCTGTCAGTGCTGTCACTCCTACTTCACATGTTCTGTGTGTTGTTGGAGTGCTGGCGTACAAGGATTCCTCATGCCTGTGTCCCCATTGGTCTCTCCCTCATAGTTATGCTGCCATATATAGTCATGCCGGGGCCTTTGCTATTTTGTTTAATTTTTTATTGCCCAGTATTCTGCCACCTTAAATCGCAGCTCTGCTCACACATATTCTCTTTCCCCCATGCCCTCCTCTTATGGGGTGCCTCCCTTGGAGGCTCAGATTCAAGAGATCCTCATATCGTCTGCTGGCCTACAGCACCCTCCCTCCACTTCAGCTGTCCTGTCTGATCAGCTTGCTGCCTTCTGAGCCACCAAACCTGCTGTGATCACTGGACTGCAACCTCCAAGACCCTGTTGTCCCCCTGACTGATACAGGACTTGCTCTTTTATATCTATTGTTCTGATTTGTATTAATTCATTTGTCCTGCCCGGTACTGGTCTGAGGAGGATGGGCTTCCCCTTTGAGTCTGGTTCCTCCTAAGGTTTCTTCCTCCTGAGGGAGTTTTTCCTTGCCACTGTCGCCTTTGGCTTACTCTCTGGGGACTGAGGGCGCGGGACTATGTAAAGCGCTTTGTGACAGTGCTTCTTGTTAAAAGCACTATATAAATAAAATTGAATTGAATTGAACTGGATAGATGGATGGAAATGTGCACTTTTCAAATTTACCAATTCCTGAAATTTCCCATAAAATCAGTAAGGTTTTGGGGCATGTAAAGTTGTTTGACTTTATTTCACACTAGCACTAGTTTAAGCTTGTCCTATGCAAAGAAACAAATACCAGGGTTGTAACCTAATGCTTAAATTGTTCTCCACTGAACTTTCAAAAGCAGCACTGCATACGTTTCAGAATATCTTTTTTTGATTTTGCAGTAGAGCAGTAGACCCCTAGGATATGGACATAATGACACGTACTAAAAACATTGATATGAAAAATATCTGTGGGTCACCAATGAGTATCACATATTTTCTGGCAGGGTGTGGTTCCTGTTGAGTCATAGGTCCATGGAACATTGCTATGACAAATTTGCTAATATTTTTGTAACTAGGGCTGTCGGAGCTACATACTGAAGGCGTGAAATTATTATAAAACAATAGCATTGCTTTGTGATCTGGATCATATATTCAACTGTTCACACCATTTTGCTTAAAAATAGTTAAGTAATCTTTCTTTTTAAGCATAAAGTATAAATTTAAATGATTCCTTCATTCTTAGGTTTAGGCAGTTTAAATTCTGAGCCTGTCAATTATAAACCATTAATAAGTACACCTTATATTTAAAAGATAATTACACCTATGTCTATACCATAAGCAGTAAAGTGCCAAATTAAATCCTTTGTCTGTTAATATATTATTATTTTAATCATCATCATGATTGTCATCATTATAATCTTAACTCTGCTTCCCCTATGTGAGGGTTTCAGTTACTATTTTTTTAGCATTTAAAGTGTTCATTTTATAAAATCAGGCTTAGCAAATTGCACAGAACATACAAGTGAATAATAATCAATTATAACTAGTCTATTCATGTTGTATATTTATGAGTATATAAATATATTACTCAGCTCTGTTCCAGGGAGAAATGTAGCTATACCAATTAATTGTTTCATTTCAGTGATACACAGCAATATTGCATTGTTTCTGTGTAAAATAATGAAATTTATCTATAATCACTAAGTATCTAACTAAAGTTTTAAATATATACTTTATAAGACACTCACAATAAATGGATATTGTATAAATGACTTAAACATTTTCATTATTAATTAACCCTAAGTCCTTACCTTGCGTTGCTTGAATCAGGTGTCTTCTTCTCCTGTTATAAAAAGTTTAATGCTGTCTGTGGGAATGTACCAGCAACTAACATGTAGGTCTTTTATACCAACACCTACCTATCCCATTGGCAACCAGTCAGAAACAAGACCACTAGAGCTCTGCAGCAAAATTCCTGGGTGGGGCTGCTGATGAAATACTTATATTTACTGTAGCTGGTGAGCGGATCATGCATCATAGTGATTAGTCAGCGAGTAATAGGAACAAGAGCTTTATTTCCAGTCCAACACCTTAACAACCAACAGATGTTTGCAGTGTCCACCATGTTTGCCTTATTTACAACCAGTATGTGCCTACAGCGGGCACTCAAACACACACCAAATAGGGCACAAGACAACATGTTTCTCACACTGGACAATACAGCCGCAGTACAATACATACTGTATTTTGCCCAGATTTATCAATGATTTAGTACTGTGCCAGGGTACCCTATGGGTACCCTCCGATTCTTGCACAGCATCTCAATACTGTAGCGTGCAGGTGGGTCATATTTTATTGATGACAGGACCCAGAGCTTAACAAACAAATGTTTACTCACATCTTATCACACACACGTACACACATTCTTTACAGTGGCCCCGCATTCCCAGACACAGTGCTTGCACTTAGGGTGGACAAACTATTACACTTAAAACATGGACCGAACACTGTACAGCTCTTTTACACACAGGATATCACAGGACACGATTCTCTATTTAAAACACAAAACACATAGTCAATAATTAGTTACTCTGCCACTATGCCAAGTACCACGGGCACCCTGGGTACCACCAGTCACCTTTACAGTGCCACCATACTTATAAATATGTAACAGTAAAATAATTGAATGTCAAATACTGCTGTGACCTCAACTGACACTAATTTGCATATCCACTGGAATAAGCTGAATATTTGTTGTGTGTTTTAGGTATGATGTATCAGCCCCTTCACTTCATTAGTTATAATTGATCCAGTTTTAATTTATTCCTTTTCGAGTTTGTTTTTTTTCTTTCTCCCCATCATGCTAATGTCACTGTTATTTAAACAACCATGTGTCCTCCAAACCCTGATGTGAATTTCCCTTATTGTGGTAGGTCGCCACTTGACCGCTCTTATGTTGTCTAGACTCTGGTGACTTTATGAAGCAGCATTTAAATATGTAATCTGTGTCTTTGACTGGTGTTGTGCCTATTCTGCATCACGCTATATTCTGCAAAAATAAATGTTTATGTCATTTTATAATGATTTGCTCAATAGCTGAAATTATATTCATGTTTTTATGTAAGGAGTAGTGTATGATATTGTGTGTGTGTATGTGCCCTGTGATGTATTGCCTAGGATAGGCTCCACGTCCCCTCGTCACCCTGCTCCATATGGGTGATGTGGAAAATGGACATAGAAACTGATTGGTGCTGCCATAAGGTAACATTCTATAGCACTTATCATTTGAAAAGATCCAGTTTTCAGGTTCCATGATCATTGTTGGACGTATCATTTTAAGGACAAACAAATCACAGTTTTCCCATTTCTACAACATTCTAAATGTTGGAAGTGAAGAATACGTATGGAATCATTGACCACATTAACGATGATAAAATTAGCTAACTCACTTTTGGGGTGCATTTGGCAGCAGATATATAGTGTCAAGCCTTTTCAACTTCTTGACATTAATTCTTGTTTCAGACCAACAATGCACCTATATAACAATTTCCCTGTTTTTCCATATATACAGAGAAATTATACTCAGTTTTCATTCTGATCTGCTTGCTACTTGAATTATAAATCAAATGAAAAAGACACACAAATCAGTCAAGAGAAGGTAAGGTGAGAAACAAAGCATTTTTTACGCTAAAAACTAGGCTTAAGAGACTCCTAATGAAATGTTCGGCCAACGGCAATGCATATTGTAGCCAGCATGGACGGGTCCATAATCTCGATGACACGGAATGTTCCTTAGAAATAGTGTTTAATCAGCACCCAAATAGGTTTAACAATGAGCATCAGATCACAGTAGTAGGAACAGTACAAACCTGAACTGTGCACACATAGGGTATAGGAATACTTCTAACACACTTTGCAATTGGGGTTCCATATGGGGTTCCATTACATGCATAATGAAATAAAACATGCACAACTAACTGCTAAAGTGTACAACTAAATTTATCTGAATGTGACTACAATACTTATGTCCAAATGGACACCCTATAAGGTTCATGCCTGTTAAGACTGCATGATGGAAGTTTCATCACTCATTCTTGCTTCAGGCCATAACAGTACTAATTTGTAAAGATCAATGAAAGATCAGTGAAAACCATCTGATAGAGTATTAAGACTATAGCTTAAGTTTTGTGAATGTATACTTTCCCAGAAACCTGTCCCAGGAACTGGATAAACAAACACATTGTAGCGCAGGAGGTGTTACTCCTGTATTAAGGGGAGGTATTCTAGGGGATTGTGGGGGGAAGAAGGGCGTGTTCTTGGTTGGTAGTTATTGTTGAGAGTGTGGTTGTAGGTTGTGGAAGGAGAATAAAGTAACTGCTTTTGAAAACATTATTGGGATGGAGAGTTTTGATCACTGGCATCACAGTGGTGTCAGAAGTGGAATGGAAGCATTCAACCTCTGTCCCGACTTAAAGAAGCATCTGGCGAGAAGACTCCCATTCCTTGGGTAAGTAGAAGCCCGGATTGCAGCATTACAGCGCGACCTGCACGGACTTGAAGACCAGTGGATGAGCACTTGCAAAATGGCGGTGCCCAGCGAGAATTTCCCCGTGCAGGTGGAGCCGCGGCGCTGTTTGAAGTGACTGCTCTTGAAAATGTTATCGGGATGGAGAGTTTTGATCACCGGCATCACAATTTGCTAGTTAACATCTAAGAGAATATCTCATTAGCTGACACACACCCTGTGCAGTTTCACCGAGTTGGCCGGCTCAGCGAAGCAAATGGACTCTTCATTGACTGCTTGGTGGAGGACACTGTACGTCGAGCCTTCATGGACATGGGATACACCATAACACTCATTTGTCCCAGGGTCCTCCTGGACACAGATCTGGCAGCTCCACCAGATTGGAAGATCATGATGGTCTTAGTGTGGGGGAAGAGGCAGCTGTGCATCCAACTGGCAGGGCAAACTGTAGAGCAGGAGGTCTAGTTGGCAGACATCCATGACTGCTGCATCATCAACATGGACCTGATATCCTGCCACCATCAATGTGTCATGGACAACCCTCCAAATCAGCCTGGAGGTGATGGTAAGTGAACCCAGAGAACAAAGCCACGGAGCACCAAGGGGGAGGTGGCTCAAGATATTGATCACCAGTGTGCAGTTGCTTGCATTATACAGTAACTAATAAATATTTAACTGTATATTAATTGACAATTTAAGACTTAAAATGAGATGGATGAGAAAGAAAAATTTTGGAGTGAGTTGGATGAAGTCGTGGAGAGTTTACCCAAGGGAGAGAGATTGGTGATTGGAGCAGATCTCAATGGGCATGTTGGTGAAGGGAACAGAGGGGATGAGGAGGTGATAGGTAGGTATGGTGTCAAGGAGAGGAATGCAGAAGGTCAGATGGTAGCGGATTTTGTGAAATGAATGGACATGGCTGTGGTGAATACGTATTTTTAGAAGAGGTAGGAACACAGGGTGGCACACAAGAGTGGAGGAAGATACACACAGGTGGATTATATACTATGCCAGGGTCAGTCTGAAGGAGACTGGAGTCTGTAAAGTGGAGACCTGGGAAAGCGTAGTTAGGCAGCATAGGATGGTGGTCTGTAGGATGACTTTGCAGATCAAGAAGAGGAGGAAAATGAGGGCAGAGCCAAGGATCAAATGGTGGAAGTTAAAAAACAAAGACTGCAAGGTGGAGTTCAGGGAGGAGTTAAGACAGGCACTGGGTGGCAGTGAAGACTTACCAGATAGCTGAGCAACTACAGCAGAAGTGGTAAGGGAGATAGCTAGAAAGGTGCTTGGTGTGACATCTGGTCAGAAGAATGAGGACAAGGAAACCTGGTGGTTGAATGAGGAAGTACAGGAGAGTATACAGAAGTGGTTGAAGAAGTGGGACAGTCAAAGAGATGAAGTAGATAGGAATACAAGGAGATGAGGCGTAAGGCGAAGAGACAGGTGGTAAAAGCTAAAGATAAGGCAAATGGTGAGTTGTATGACAGGCTGGACACTAAGGAGGGAGAAAAGGACCTGTACCAATTGGCTAGGCAGAGGGATCGAGCTGGGAAAGATGTGCAGCGGGTTAGAGCGATAAAGGATAACGGTGGAAACATAGTCACAAGTGAGGAGAGTGTTTTGAGCAGATGGAAAGAGTACTTTGAGTGGCTGATGAATGAAGAGAATGAAAGCGAGAGAAGGTTGGATGATGTAGGGATAGTGAATCAGGAAGTGCAATGGATTAGCAAGAAGGAAGTAAGGACAGCTATGAAGAGGATGAAGAATGGAAAGGCTGTTGGTCAAGATAACATACCTGTGGAAGCATGGAGGTGTTTAGAAGAGATGGCAGTGGAGTTTCTAACCAGATTGTTTAACGCAATCTTGGAAAGTGAAAGGATGCCTGAGGAGTGGAGAAGAAGTATACTTGTACCAATTTTTAAGAATAAGGGTAATGTGCAAAACTGCAGCAACTACAAAGGGATAAAACTGATTAGCCACAACATGTAGTCATGGGAATGAATAATGGAAGTTAAGTTAAGAAGGGAGATGATGATTAGTGAGCAGCAGTACAGTTTCATACCGGAAAACAGCACTACAGATGTGATGTTTGCTCTGAGGGTGTTGATGGAGAAGTATAGAGAAGGTCAGAAGGAGTTGCATTGTGTCTTTGTGGACTTAGAGAAAGCACAAGACAGGGTGCCTAGAGAGGAGTTATGGTATTGTATGAGGAAGTCTGGAGTGGCAGAGAAATATGTAAGAGTGGTACAGGATATGTACGAGGGCAGTATGACAGTGGTGAGGTCTGCGGTAGTAGTGGTGGATGCGTTCAAGGTTGAGGTGGGATTACATCAAGGATCAGTTCTAAGCCCTTTATCTGCAATGGTGATGGACAGGTTGACAGATGAGATCAGACAGAAGCCCCTGTGGACTATGATATTTGGGATGACATTATGATCTGTAGTGAGAGTAGGGAGCAGGTTGAGGAGACCCTGGAGAGGTGGAGGTATGCTCTAGAGAGGAGAGGAATG
>JAACJT020000228.1:0-21005 GCA_009936485.2 Gymnarchus niloticus | reverse complement strand
TTATACAGGAAAATAAATAGGGAGAAATATATAAATAAGGAAATATAAAATATGGGAGGTAGCATATGTACACAAAAATGAATACTCCTTCGAGCCGGAATCATTATATTAATGAAACATTTTTCTTCACATAACCCAATATCTTCACTGGGTAACCTGCCCTCATGGTTGAAGGAGTTAATGCGTACTACTGGAGTCAATGGAGCGTGAGAGGAAGTAATTGGATGTTGTACCTGTCTTCTTTGGGGAAACAGTAAGCAAACGGTTGTTACCATGGTCAAACAGCATTGATTTACCAGTGCAATTAGATGGTGCTGTACACAGACCACATAGGCACATCTGGCCGATTTATTGATGGATAAATCACAAGTAAGATGCACTGTGAGAGACTACCAGTGCTCAGTGTTGTAAATGAACATTGAACTGGGTTTACCTCTGCTCGGGGAACCCTTCTCCTCCATAGCAATAAATTAGCCAAATCAAAAAGTTGACTGATGTTTAAATTTGTGGCCCTGTGGAGGAACCTCATGCAGGAATGACTAGTAAGTGTGGCCCATGGCTGTTATTCATTTGAATTTCAAAAGTTTTGGTCTGTACACTCTCAGCAGCTTCATCTGGCTTCATTCACATCAGTCTATTTTTGTTTGCTGCTGCATTGATAACAATCGTAAAAGCAACAGCTCCCTCAGTGCATGACACCTTGTTTGCTTTTTAATTAAACAAGTGGAATCACAAGTGGAGGTATTGTATTATTGTGTAATATTATGAAGTGCTCATTAATGTAGTATTTTTATGGGGCAGTGTGTAGCTAAATGGGTTCAGTGTCTGTGCCTATGTCCAGAAGGTCATGGGTTTGAATTTAGTGGCTGTGAGTATAATCTTGTCACCTCTGGATCCTTAAGCAAGGCCTTTAGCCCCAGCTGACCCTCTGCTTTCATAATGAGCTTTCCTGAGCATCTGCTGGGCTTGGATGGAGTTGGTGCATTTTTTTTTTTACTTCCCCATTGCTAATCTCTCCACTTCCATCCCAAATGAACTCTCTCATCCCATCTCTGTGTTACTTGTTTCTGTTTGCCACCCTGAACCACTAAGCCTTAATGAGCTATAAAAATACACCCATTACTGCTTCCAGCATCATATGTTATAAGGGTTGCTTGGATTCTGGTGTGTTCCGCCAGACTCACACTAGTCACTTGTGCATTTGACACCCAAGTTGTTTCAGAGCCCCACTTGACTTTGAAAGTTTGAATGATTTTTCTCACCTTGGAGGCTGCAAGGGGATGGATAGAGTCCACTTGAAGAAGTCACCTTTATATAATCTCAACACAAGACAGAAACCACATACAGGGCGGGTGGACATAGAAGAGGGAGTACTCCACATCACACAGTCCTGGGAGATGGGCAGCAGTCTCCCTCATCCACACCAAAGGTCCAGCCTGCACGGGCCTAAGAGTTATCTCTCCATTTCCAGATCGGTTTTCTCACTTTTCTTCTTCACGACGACTAATTGTAAGACCATTTATAGAAAAGTAGAAAACACCTATCATAGAATTATTATTTTATAATGAGTTTCCCACAACATTATGCCTCTACAGGAGTTTTTTATGGATAAAAATATGTTTCTAAAGTAAAATTGTTTGCAATGAAGTTTTGTGACAGGAAGGAATATTTCTCTCCTTCAGACTGTGATTACTATCTATGTCACTAACTGTTTTTATGGAGAAGCCATGCCTTTCTGACACACTCAGCTGGGAGCAGGCTGAAAGTCTTTTTGATGTGCATCAAATCCGCATTCTTTTTTTAGATGCGCTCTGGTGTAGCTGTAGTGTAGCTGAAAAAGTTATCTGTAATTCAGAACTATGACTGGTTTCACAGAACCAAACTTTTGCCACTTGTGTCATTTGTGGGTGGTTCTTGGTAATCTAGCCGTAATGAAAGAAGACAATTTGCATTCACATTTATTTATGTGGTAGGCACTATTTGCTGTGTAATAGTCTGAGGGTATTGATATAAGGAAAGTGTTCAAGTGAACAATGTCTTCTGCAGCATTGCAATCCCAGTGAAATACAAAAATACACAAAGGCACAGAGATAAAGCATCGCATGAAACATGTGAAAAGAGCAAAAAATCTGTGAGCAGACCATTTTTGGAAAAGTGAATTAGACAGAAGCGATGTGCTCACAGAGTTAAATTCACTGTGTTTGAGTGTAAACTGTCAGTTCACAGTTCTGCAGCTGCTGTATCTATTTTGGGTTTAGGGTTAGAGAACAATAGCAGTAAATGTTTCATAGTCAGCAGTGAAATAGGTAAACGTGAATACATACTGTGGTGGTCAAATGAGAGTGTTTTTTGACATTTATGATGGTTACTAAATGGCAAACCAGCAAACAAACAGCACCAGATCACAAATAGCAAAGTACCTTCCACTCACTTACAGTCTACTGGCATCTTGTCACCGTGTAGCTCTCCCTTGTGCCCTATAGCCTGGGATGGGCTTAATCTGGATGGATGGATGGATGGATGGAGAAGCTCAAGTAAGTTAATAATCACAAACAACCTTTATAGCATTGCATCATGTTGGTGCCTCTAGGGCCCACGTGAGCTTGGCACACTGACAGCGCTGCGGCACCATGGACAGTGGTCACTTGTCAAAACTATAGCACTCGTATTTTGGACAGCAAGTCAGCAGACGGCTGTGAAGCTCCTGCCCTAGCGCTTCATGGCTGGTGACGACTGAGGCAGCTGCATCCACCCTGCTGGAATCCGCAGTTCTTTTCAAACTGCTCCCCTGGCAGTGCCAGGGGGTTGACATGGGTTCTGCCATCTGACTCACCGGCCATAACTGTTGAGCAGCCCTCTCAGCATTGTGGATGAGCTCCTGTTGTTTTTCTCTCTTCAACCGTTTTTCCAGTTGAAATCTCTACTCTTTATCTCTTTCTTGCTCCCCCATGCCCCCAAACAAACCTGACACGGAGTGAGGATCCAAGCAGCACCATCAGACTACCCTCGGACAGCTTCCTGGATCCCTTCCCCAGCTAAACTCCGCCTTCTTCCTCCCTACCTCCCTCTTCCCCACGGTTGTGTGGAATGAAACTTGCCTCTCCAGGGGCCAAATCTCACGTAATCATTGTTACCTGTGTGTGTTTACGCTCACACCCCACCATAATTGGAAACCACACAAACAAAAAAAATCTTGATATGAGCCTGAGTAAGAACTTCTCCCTATAATGGGATGATGTACTAATTGGTTTTGTCCAATAGCTCTTACTTCTGTTAATTATAATGATGGATTAATATCAGCAGTTTTCAGGAATCATCTGGATAAATCATTGTTAATGCTTCTTGGCTCATTAATTTAATTATTGAGTTTTTTTTAATTATTGAGTATTTTTTGGATACATATCTAAATTTGGTTTATCACTTGGCTTTTTGGATTCACCAGTGTTCTGGTGATAAGACTAAAGTGATATACAGTTTATATTAGTGTGGTTGCCCAAGGCCCTATAATTAATGGATAATTGATGATCTTGTTTAAACGGATTAACTAACTCAATTCAAAATAGAAACTTTTTTTAGCAATTTTATGTAATGATTTTTCATATGGAATAATAGAAGGCATAGTTTATGACTGTGCAATTCCATCAGTTGAACAAAAACCAGCAGACCAGTACTCAGATTATGGTTAATATGAATATCTAAGATCCAACAGAAATTCAGAATCATTTTACTGCAATTTATAGATGCTAATTTGCATGCTATTTTAAATGTGTACAAATGTTATTCTCAATTGTACACCCACTACAGTGAAACCTTACCTACATTGTCATAATACACCTAAAACCCAGCTGAGCACTGATCTGATCAATAGTCTAGAATGTCTACCATGCATGGCCCAAATCCCAGCTGCAGCAGGTAATCTGTGAACCTGGATTTGATTCAGAAAGGACAGTCTCTAAAGGTAGTCAGTGAATTTATGAAACAGGACTTCATGAAACTGTGCTTTATATAGGAACACAGACCCTCAACTTCCTACAGGCTGAGTCAGAAGCAACATTAGAAAGAGGCACAAAGATCCAACTATGATGTTGATATTCAAGGTGAAGATTAATCTTATTCTTATAATAAGTACCACAACAAACATTTTATGTTGAGAAGACAGTAGACAGATTTCTATCGTCTCATATGTCCATTTCGAGGTAGAAGAACAAAAAGAAAACATCAGTAACTTGTGTAGAAAGGTGAAAATTTATCAAAATTAAGCTAGTGCATTAGTCCCTGAAATGTTGGAAGTCAGTATTAATAGCTATACATTTTAAGTTAAAACAGCTTCATTTGGTGAAGATCGTACTGGCAAAGCAAATTTTCACACTAATCGATATTTACAAAGCATTCAGATTAACAATAACACAGACAAACAGGCAAACTGATAAACTCTGTCATCTGTAGTAAACACAGGCTGACTACAGTTCCACAAGAGCTAATAGTATTTTATACATTGTTGAATTTCAAAGAGTGATGAATGGTGAGTTTATAACCATGCATGTTACTTGTTTTGTTAGCTCTGCTTAGGTCTTCATCAACAGATTTTAAAATGATTTCAGCAGATTTTTATTTAAAAAATCTATTGTTTTTCACATTAATAGCATTCCCTTGGAAGGGTAGTATACACAGAAAAGACAGCAGGAAACTCTAGTCTGAAAAATGAACAACCTAGGTGGGCGGTTTGTGGGTATAACAGCAAGATCCAGACAATCTCGGCCACAGCACCCAGCCAAGGAGGAAGCTGCTGTATTGCAGCCTGCGACCAGCTGAAGCTTCCCATCTCATGTCAAAGTAGGGCTTGATGCCTCCAGAACATGGAAAAAATAGCAGGTAACCATGTCCACAACATAATGCTTAAACAGCCATCTTAAGGCCGTCTGAGAAAAATTCAGTCAATGCCAGTTTTGGTCTCCGTTTCTCCCTTAGCAAAGGACAGCTTGCTTTATGGTTTTCTATACCAATATTCAGCTGCAACAGCTGCAAGTCCTCTTCCAGTGGATAAAAAAATGCTGTGGATCAGATGAACTTGTGAATGTGCGTGCAATGACAGGCAGAACTTTGAAACTTCAATAGGTCTTTGTTAGCCAAAAGAAGAGCGAAACGTAATTGTCATTTTGGTTGAATGATATGTTCGTTTGCCATCTGCATTAGTCAAATGGCCATATAAACCAGGCTGAGAGAAAGATAAAGACTGACGGTGAGGTATGCACATTTAATAATAAAGCAGTCAGGAGGTCAAGGGGAGGTTTTTTTAAGTGGGTATATTGACATTGTTTTATGGCATTTACAATTCTATGTCTCCAAGTCATTGAAGGATATGGTTTCCAACCAGGCAGATTGCGGCATTATTACAGAGCAACTTGACCTCATCTGCAGTCCAGTGAGGCAGCAATCAGCAGCCTGACCACCTCATGAAGTCCTCCAGCTGCAGGAGGGCTTGAAGGCTAATGGAAAGAAAAAGCATCCAGTCCAGACTTCATTCTGTTTGGCTGGCCACTGCCAGAGCCACTAGGATCGTTGTTGCCGTCCTTAAGCTAATTATATTTCTGGCTATAGAGTTGTACTTTAAAATCAGGCCCTGCAACACACTGTGGTTGTTAATAGGGGTCCAGTGATCAACGAAGAATTTGGAAAAGGCTCAGCAGGGGGTGAAAGGGATGTCCTGAATGTGGTACCACTGAAAAAAAAGTCTCACACTGCAGCCAAGGACCAAATTAACACCATGACCTGAAAAGTTTGAATCAGAACCGTTTGGGCACATGACAGTGTGCCTCAATGTCCCGCCCCCTGCCGTGTGTACCTGCCCCTATCTGTATTTGTCGTTAACCGTAATTGCTATTATAAATGGTGGGCCAGTGGTTTTCTGTTTTGCAGCCTCACACTTTCACGGTTGGGAGTTTGAGTGCACCTCCTCCTTCCATGCGTGTTGACTTTGCGTGCTCTCCTCATGATCATGTGGGTTTCCTCAGTGTTTGAGTGTGTGTCCAGTGTTGGGCTGACATTGCATGTACGGTGTCGGTCGCCATCTGGGAATGGGCTCCAGGTACACATCAACTACAAACATAGTAAGGAGATGGTATGTTTCTTTTTGATATAAATGCAAATGAACTAAATTTGGTTGAATTGCATTGCTACAGCAAAACACCAGTGCACTCTGGAAAAAAGTCTGTCTACTGTTCAGTCAGATCAATAGCATGTGGTAGTCATATTGTAGGAAAGCAGGGAACAGCCATTAGCAGTTGGGGGGGTGGTCCGTACTATTGATCAGAGTGTTGTGTGACAGCGGGGGGGACCAGACACAAACTCAGGAGTAAATTCCTCCTTCACAAGTCAGCATGACTGCACTCAGATTCCATGTCAGACGACATGCCCACTGAGCTGTAATTTTTGAAATGGAGCTTAATGAACTTGCCCCTGCTGCTTGAGGGAGGCCCTGCACTCCAACCAATGGCAGCCTGTCAGTTCAGGTGTCAGCTGCAACACCACTGAAGCCAATGACCTGGCCACCAGGGCCCTTGCTAACGCCTTGACACTGAGTGTGCTAATTAAAGCCATCGCTTAAAGCTCAGGGGTTTTCAGTTTAGTCTTTACTGTTGAAGAGGATCGTAATAATTATATGACATGCTAAGGGTGGTAGGCACAGCAACTGTAAGGGGTTGAGTTACACTGATCACACCTGTCTTCATAGCGATTGATCACCATCACTGAGTCAAGAAGTGTCTCAGGAAATCAAATACAACAGAGTGTAATTAGGCTGTCTTTTTAGGTTTTTTTGGGGGGGGGGGGGGGGGGGGGGTGTACGAGGTGTATGTTGGTTTAGCAGGGCCAGGCAGGGCAGAGTAAGGCAAGGTAGAGCAAGATGGAGCAGGACAGGGTCTAGCAGGGCAGAGCAAGATGGAGCAGGTCTGGGTCTAGCAGGGCAGAGCAAAATGGAGCAGGATAGGGTAAGTCAGGGCAGAGCAAAATGGAGCAGGATAGGGTAAGGCAGGGCAGAGCAAAATGGAGCAGGACATGGTAAAGCAGGGTAGAGCAAGATAGAGCAGGACAGAGTTAGGCAGGGTAGAGCAAGATGGAGCAGGGCAGGGTCATTGGACGTTGAGGGTCTCAGCAGTGTTGAAGCACAATTCTGGGGTGGCAGCTTAACTTTCAAGATCTCTGCAGGTTCCTTAAAACCTGAGAAGACTGTAAATTCAAATCATCAGAGGTAAGCTTTGTATTTAATTTCTGCCAAGACAAAAATATCTAGTATAACAGCAATAATTATACCTTCATTAGGTGCTATTTGGCACCAAGAAATAATTAAGCCCTCATTATTGTTCTGGAGTTATTAGAACATAATGTTATTACTGCTGTTGGATTGCTAAAAGTAATACACTTTAAATATTATTTTATCTTATTGAAGCACACTGGATGACAAAACAATGGAGACAAGTATACATCATCCAATATTGTAATATGAATTTAGTTTTTATGTATATATAGATGTGTACACATTCATATCTTGAAGAAATACAAGTGCAGTTTAGGCATCTGTGGCTGATTGAAAGGTCAACAGGTCAAAGTACCCTTATTACTCTTGAGATCATGAGTAATGGTCTTAACCCCAAAAACTGCCCAAAATGAGTGGCTGACCCTGTCCTCTTAACCCAAGCTTTGCTCTTACCTGTATGTACCTGTGTGACTGTCTTATGGAGATCAAGATGCAACACCAAACCCTGCCTTACCCTGTCCTGCAAATGCCAAATACAGTTTTTGCTTGATTACATAAGCTTGTTGCAGAGTTTTTTAGCTGAGTAAAGGATACTGCTATGTTTCTATTTAGGTGATGACAGAAAGGAATGTTTAGAATATTTATATTTTTGACTAAAGCCTCTTTTCATAAAAAATCAATTTTTTTTTTGGATAGTCCCATCAAGGGTATTCTTTGCCTTGTGCCATTTGCATTATGGAGTAGGTTTCATGCTCAGAATAACCAAGCTGTCAATGTTCTTTTGACTTCCAGATAATTGTGAAGGTTCTTCAAGTAAAGCTGAACATGTGTTCTTTTTGATTGACTGAAGTGTTCTATCCTGTGACTCTGTAGTAAATAAGTGAGTAGAAGATGAACAGAAGAATGCACAGTATTCTAGTGTTAAAAAGTTCCCAGTCAAATAGAAAGGTAGAAGGAAATGCAACGCCTATGGTGATACAGAACGAACTGAACTGAAAGACACACAACTGAGGCGTCATTGAGTAACATTCATAGTGTCAAGAGACATTTAACAAATTAGGGTAAATCTATAAAGCAGCAAATGAGGCCAAATCAATCTCCTCTCTCGCTGCGCTAATAATTTTTTGCCATCCATTTGTGATGCAACATACCACAAGAGAAATGAAATGAAGGGGTTCCCACAAGTGTGAGACCCAGGTGGATGTGACTGTCTGATGGCCGGAACTGAATGTTACAAACTACCATTGATTGCCACACGATTACATGCTATTTCTGTTTCCATGAGAGACACAGGGCTATAATTGTGCGTGATTACAGTTTTAATGAGATAAATTCCATCAATATTTTCATCTAACACGAAAAGCAGAAATATGACTGAGCTCCACTGAGCTCTTCCCTTTGAAAATTATTGAATAGAAAAGAACAAAGATGAAGAAGTCACATATTGGAGGTTTTCTCAACTCTAACCTGATATGTGAGTTACTTTATGTTTCTGAGCAAAGTATTAGTGAGAGTGGAGATGACTTTGTGGCTCTAGATAGTTTTGTCTTAGTACTATAGCAGAGTTTCTCTTTGATGCATTCCCTCTCACACGCATGCTTGATCTTTATTAATGTTAACTATTTTAGTCTTCTGTTAAGATTATTCTTAAGTAGATAATAAGCAATGAACCACAAGTATGACCATAATACTTGGGTGTGTTTTAGGGCAAACCACAAATGTTCTTAGATGTGTTCAGTCCATCCAGTGTTGCATCCCTCAGCTTGGTGGATGCAATGAAACATGTTCAGAGTTAGTGTGTTCCAACAGCACAGCCAGCACCAGAGTGCTGTGTTTCTCCTTCCAGCTCCATGTATGTATATTTCAGTATAATGGTCCAGTCAGCAGGATGAAGGGCAGTCCTCACTTCCCCTGAGAATCACACGCGTTCAGTAAGCTGCACAGACTAGTCTTGGTGACCCATCGTATCATCCCATATCACAACATGTACCTATGGTGTTAACACACTGATTTTACTGTTGCAACTCAAGGCTTTTCTGCACCACTAGCTTTGTGTGTGTGTGTGTGTGTGTGTGTGTGTGTGTGTGTGTGTGTGTGTGTGTGTGTGTGTGTGTGTAAAATGAAGAAACATACATTCAGTGACCATATTATTATGTACATGTGCTTGTTCTTACAAGCAGTCTGCTCCTCCAAACAGCATATCATTTGGCTACAACTGAATACACAGAGTCCACAAACAGGGTCAAGACTTTCTGTTGCTGTGTGGATCAGCATTAGAATGGCCATGATGAGCAATTTAAGCAACTTTGAATGTAATGTGATTGTCGGTGCTAGATGTGATGGTTCTAACATCTCAGAATGAGCCACCGGACTGAGATTCTCACACACTACAATTTGTAGAATGTATATAGAATAGAGAAATAAACCAAAACCATCCAGTCATCTTGTAAATGGCAGAGTTAAGAGGAGAATAGCCAGACTTGTTAAAGCCAAGTGCAAATATAACTGATCAGTACTATAGTGGTATGCAGAAAGGTTTCTCTGAACACGAAAACTGTCTATGATTTAAGGAGCTCTGGAAGAAAAAAATAGCATTCTGTAGCTGTAGTTAATAAAGTAACCAAAGAGAACAAGTGCTATAGATGTGACATTTAAGATGACACTCCTGGGTAGTGAAGGGTAACTGAAAGGAAGGAACTAAGGTTCCTATGAAAAGGCACTGGTCGGATGTGCAAGAACGGGATTGTAATGCCCCATTTATGGTTGTGTGTCCCAACAGCCACATGGTGATATCCTAGGAAATTAAATATTGCACTGTAGGACTGTGACAAGTTTTGAGCTCTATTTGTAGGCATGTCGCTGTGCTATTCTCTACAGCCAGATAACATTATTTTCTTGTAATGGATTCACTTCCACAGCCTAAAACTGAGCCACTACATGTCATTTACATTTGAGAAAAATGGATTCTTTTATGCAGGAATTCTGACAAGAAGGGTAACATAAAAATTGAGGAGTCAAGCAGGTGCTAATATTCCCACACATGAATGCAGCTTTCAGCCATATCTCACCAATAATGGGACCAAAAGCCTAGGTTTGCTGAGCTTCTGCTGAATCTCCAGAATTGGAGAGGTTGTTAAGCCCTTTAAATGGCTCCTTAAATTTAGGAAAATGTCACTTACTCAACATTCCATGCTGTGCTATTTCCGCAGTCATGATTGGCTGTAAGCAGTGAGTTGTTTGTTTTTTTGTGCAGTCTGTATTTCACTATGTGTCCTGCATGCTGCTGTGGGATATTGTTCACTATTACAGCAGGAGGAAACAAACAAATCTGCCCAAAGATCTCACAGCACGTTTGCCTCGTAGGTGTAATAAATGACTACACATGAACTTGAGTACAAACGAGCAATTATTCTGCACCTAGTAAGTTAGACATGCAAAAACTCTCACACATTACACATTACAACTGGATTGCTAGCTAGTCTGTAATGATATGGAAAGGAGAACGCTCCTGATGTTTTAAATACAGGTGTGTGGGAATAATTTTTATTTATGTCTTTCTGCAAAGACATGTTGTCAAGCAAAAATGCCATCTCTGGAAATGAAAGAACACCACTCGTGTTTTTCGGGAAGAAAAATATAATGGATCCAATTTCAATTCTCAGCTTTTTTTTTTGTAAGATGCAGATTTCAGTGTCTTTTGGAAGAATCTTGATGGTTGAGGAAATAGATCCCAGTATGGACTTGGAAATCTTACATTCATGTTTACTGCATGCACCTCTAGACATTTTGAAATTAAATTGCTATGTTGTTCTCATAACCTTTTTTTAAATCTCTCAAACTTCAGATATGTTATTTTGCAGTGGCTTCTTTCAGTCACTAAGATTTCTTCACGTGCCATCAGTCCACTACTAACATCCATTCATTATCTTCCATTCAGTTCCATTTTTTCCAGCTACACTGACCAGGATAACTGTGTAGACAATGGATAGATGGATGGGCAAAGTTCCATTTATTTTCCATTAAGTTCCATTAAATTTTCATCATTTTCCATTAAGGGGTGATGTTATCCCTTCTGCAGGTTATGAATCTGTGCCTGTTTCTAGAAGGTCACTGAACCGAATCCCGTGGTAATCGTATCCCTGTTGGGCCCTTGAGCAAGGTCTTCCACCCCAAAAACTGCTCTAGGGCTGCTGGACAAATGGCAGAACCTGTGCTCCGTCCCCAAGCTTTGCTTGCATCTGTGTCTGTTTGTTATAGAATCAAGAGGGGATATGTAGAAAAAGAAAATAGAAGAATTCCCATGAACTTATACAACTGGAAAATGAAGCATCTTAAAAAGTTAGCTGTCAAATAGGACAGCAACATCATGAGCGTTGCAGAGTTGGAGTGTAGATTTTATGTTAAGGTACACGCAGTCCTGACTCTCTGTCATGACCCCTGTGCAGCATACTGTAAAATATTAATTTTCTTTTCTTTTTCTGCCGTTTTAACATGAGTCATTACTCCTATCTGAATGTTCTCAAGTCGCTCACTGCTCCCAAAAAGTCATTAGAACCTAACCAAAGAGGAACACTCTGGCCAATCTGTATTTATGATGGATAGCAAGGCGAAATGTGGGTTTCATTTGTAATCTATATTTACAGTCCATCTTTTTTAGTGTGCCATTGTTGCCAAGCATTTTCTTCACTCCACAAAGTATTTTTAAGAGAATGTAGGTTTCATGGTGATATTTAAAACTATACTGCCTTGAGGGTATGAAATGTGTCGCTTTATGTTTCTGTTTGATACATTTTCAGAAGAGGTTGATTCAGCTTGACTCGTAAATGGATTTATGTTATCATCAATAAAAAAATGCTATTATAACACTCCAAGAAACATGCTAGCAATGTACTTGCATGTGTTTGAGTTAGATATATGTCGGTATATAGAATTCTAAATGAGGCCGTTGTGTTTTATTACATTATCCAAATCCATCTTCTTGATGCAGGGTTGTGGGGGAGACTGGAGCCTATCCTATGCAACACAGGTCATAACTCTGGGTACACCCTGCATGAGATGCTAGTCCATTTCAGGGTAGACACACAGACGCACAGGCTATGTGTAATATAGAGATGCCAATTCACCTAATTGCACTTCTCTGGACAGCGGAGGAAACCAGTGTAGTACTGGGAGAACATGCAAACTCAACACACACAGTGGGCTTATGATTCAAACCCCCAAGCCCAGGAGGTGTAAGATTATTAACCACTGAGCTACTGTGCCACTATTCAGCAAGTTCACGTAGTAAGATCTATACACCCATATTCTAGCTGCTTATCAGGGGGTCTGGAGCTTATCCCAGGTAGCACTGGGCCTAGTGCTGCCCTCACCACTCAATGAGGTTCCCTTGGTATCTCAGTTCCTGTTTACTCAAAAACAGCTGGTGCAGTGGGCCTTGTTTCCACAAGGTTGTTTGTATGAACCCCTTGAGATCACTGCTGTTGTGTCTTTAGTTCAGATTGATTCAGTGGAAAACTCTGCAGAGAGTGGAGAATGTTTAAATTTCGTGAGCTACGCAGGATGAAGTCCATGAACATGATGCGATGAATCACTTGCTCGCCATTCTCCCACCCCATCATTTTCTGGTATTCCAAGACCTTTATGGAGGTCAAAGGGGCCATTTTCATGTGTTAGGCGTAACTGAGAGATATTTCTGCTGTAACCTGGCAAAGTCTGGTTACCCCCGTACAAATGACCGTTCTGCTACAACATTGTCATAACAATGAAAAATAAATTAACGGTGAGGAAAGCTGAAGTTAGCTTAGAGTGAGTCAGTCAGCCTGTGGAAGTCAGACCCCTGCCCCCGTTCCTGAATCATGGTGAATAGTCCTGCACAACTGATTGAATTTCATGCCTTGTAGATACTCACTTGCCTTTACTACTCGAGAAAGAGACCACGACCTTGTCGGTGTGATTTGATGTGGAATTCTTTTTGGCTGTTTATTCCGCAGTCAGATCATGACAAGCTGAACAACTTTGCTCCGCTCTCCCAGATGAGCAATAAAGCCAGAATTTTCTCCATGAAAACCAGTAAATCAAGTGGACAACTGAATTATTATATTGCCACCTAATCAGAATGAGAAGCTAAGAAATATTGACATAATTAAGTCAATGCAGGTCGCATGTGAAACATCTTCATGTGTTTCATCTTCTCTGCTGCAGAATTTGGGGATGTGTGTACGTTAACTCAGCAGGAACTCTGGGGGACTTGGTGGGTGGGCTCTAACCTCCCAAGCTCCCTGACACCCAGGTGTTGGTGAAGACGGTTGAGCGACTGGGGACATGTGTACAGTACATGTGCATAAGAGTCTGGCAGCTCCATGGGACTCATTAGCATTTTGGCTACTCTCTTTGGAACTCAGGCCCACCAAAACAGAAGAGCTCATTCAATGCTGTGCTGCTCATGTCTTCTGAGAAGATTTTCCAAATATATTCTATTATTTATTAACGATTTTCAAATTACACATATATACGGTGTATACTCACATAAACAGTACATACAAATACATAGACAGGCCATTAGCTTGTCATGCTCTTGTTCGCGTAGGCTGGCTATAATGAGGAATCTGAATGCAGGAATCAATACTAAACAACAACTCAATGTTACTTCAATGTTTACAGCTTTAGAGCTAAGAGTTTTTGTGGCTAAAAGTTGAAGGCATTTAAAAATTATTGTCACGTCTGCACCAGCTCTCCCATGCTCCAGGTCCCCGGAGTACTGACCGGGGTTTTCTGTTTACCCAACGTGTTTCCTCATTTGCCAGTTGCCCTTGCCCTGATTGCCCTTATGTGTTCCACCGTGTCTTGTGTTAATTAAGTCTGTCTTTGCAATGCGTTTAATGTCACCACCACTCTCGTTCTGGTTCTGTGCCTTGCTTGTTAGTTCCTTTGTCTTTGCCCATTCGTACCCTAGTCCCTGTGATCCTCTTCCTGCCTTGTTTTCCTTATCAATCAATCTTTATTTATGTAGCACTGTTTCAAGCACATGGTTTACAAAGTGCTTTACAGGCATTTTAAAAAGCAGAGAAATAACATCAATGTCCCCTGGGAAAAGGAGCAGGAAAGGGTCTTAGAGACTCCCAACCCAGGTCTGCAATTACAGCCACTTTGGGGTATTGCTTCTCGGTGGGATGGGTCTTAGCTGTCCTTGGCTCACCTGCCCACCTGTGTGATAGCACCTGTCTTAGGTTGCCCACCCCTTTCTGAGGCAACTTGCCCCCTTTCAAGTTATTCAGCCTTTCCTTGGGTCTTGCTCAATCTTGATCCCTATCCCCATACAGGACCTCATGGATTCCTGGCACCAACTTTACCGCTGGCCCATCACCAGTCTCTGTCCCAAGGTCAACCAGACCAAACCCAACCAATAATGGTGCTGCTGCAGTGAGCTCTCCCACAGCTCACCACCCTGGTCTCAATACACATATACTCAAGCAATCCAGCACTATCTTAGACAGCTCACGGTCATTTTAAAAAATAGAGAAATAACAAAAAAAAAGAAATTGAGAATGTAAGAAATTTAAAACAAGATTAAAAAGCATGAAAGAGTTCAAAATTCAAATTTACAAGTAAATATGAAAAAAAAAAAAACACATTAAATAAATAACTCAGTCCAGTACTTTATTGCCATGTTGTGTTCAGGGCAGAACCCGGTGGTTGTTTTCACATTGTTTTGTTTTTAAAAGCCCCTCATACTTGCACCTGCATCCTCCTTTCCTGCACTGTGCATCTGGTGACATGACAATCATGTATTCGGAGGTACAATGTGTTTATTGTAGAAACCATATAATATTGTCAGATGCCTGTAAATGTAAATCCACATGGTTAAAGTATCTGTTTGACCTCAACACACTAGGCTGCACCATTTCATAGAAATTTGATGTGTCTTTATAACATAAGACATATTAAATGTCTATGTAGGATAAAGCCAGACATTGCACATAGCAGATTTAATGACCACTGACTGTGTTTTACTGGGCATAAACAACCAGTGTGAAGTGTGAGTACAATAAAAAACGTGGCTGTACCACAGATTTGCTGTAAAACAATATGTTAAATAATTATAAGATTACAGTGCCATGACATAGTTCCTCCAATGTAAGTGAAAAGTAAGCCAGAATCAGACCAATACAGATTAGAGACCTGAAGCTAGATATTACACTTGATACTAGAACCACAGTGGATGAATTTCATATAACCAACAGCAGCTATTAGGAGATGTCAGTCCACAGCTTCCGTTTACCTAGTGATATCTGTCAAAGCCATTGTCTCAGATGACTAACCCAAAGGGCCAAATCCACTTCCTGGTTACCTGGTGATTGCTCATCAGGAAAAAGGGATGCACTGCTTTTGAAAAAATCTTCAATAACCAATATTACATCCTAATTCTTAATAAGAAACTTGTTTGTTAATATCCACTAAGTTCAGGTGAAACTAGCACAGGGCTTTCAGGCTACGTCTGGGGAAAACTGTATCACTCCCAGGGGAAACCAGGGTAGGTAGTAGTGGGATGGAGATCGTGGAAATACAAAAAGAAAACTGTGCTTTTGGCAAGGACCCACACTCGGCACAATCAAAAAGGGTGGGGCTGGTGAATCTTTGGCTTGTTTGGGGAGGTGGAACTGGTTTGCTGGATGTGAAGACTGGAGCTTCCTCTGGGTTACTAGAAGTGGGACACAGAATTCAAAGAAATATCATCTCAGAGAAGCAAGGTACAGGTAGAATTATTCAGCAAACCAGTTTCTCCCCATTTTACTACACTCACTATCCATTTTATTCTCGGTCTCTCATTCACTTTTTGGTGTCATTATCAAAGCTTCAATCATATGTTGCTGTGGCTGTCTCCTTAAAAATTAAGCTTAATACATATTGTAAATACCTAATCAATTTTCCAATAAACGTTTTTGAGATTCCATCACAATTCTGTCAGATACTGTGCAACCAAACTGAGAAATGGATGGCACCACTGAAGATCACCACAGAGCATGACAAGCATGTCAGAATATTCCAGAAAAAAACCCTCTATGTTTGTGTTACCACAATATCTATGCAGAATTATACATAAGAGTCCAACAGAAAAAGAATCCTATTATTCAAGGGCTGTAACACGCCAGGTGTCATCCATATTTCAGTACAAAAGCAAGCACTGAGCTCCGAACTCATACTTAAGCCCATTTTACCTGAACTTTTGGGTCATCATACCCTTACTTTTGTTCTTATAAAAGACAATATTTTAAAGGTATGCTATGTTGCTCTCTGGGTTAGGCATCTATGAGCAGAAGGTTGCTGGTTTAAATCCCACAGCCATTGTGCCCTTGAGTAAGGCACTTAACCCAAAAGCCACCCCAATGGTGCTGGATAAACAGATGACCCTGTGTTCTAACCCCAAACATTGCTCTCACTTCTATGCGTGTGTGTCTGTGTGTGTGTGTGTGTGTTTTCCATGGAGAGCATGATGGAATATGTAGAAAGCACATTTCTAATGTATGCCGGCACTTGTGAAAATGGAAAATAAAATTTTGCTTTTATTTCAATAGCTTGCTGCTAAATACAAGGTGGCCTATCCCCTTGACCCCGATCTACATAATAGCTACATGCAAACACAGAGGGCAATAGGTAGAGATAAGCTGCAGAATAAAATGGGGTCACGTGTTGTACACCTCTCTACTGCCTGCCCATGAACCACTGCTAATATGAAGGCCAATGCACAAGTCAAATTTCAGAGCTCACACAAGAGAGCACGCCGTAGCTCAGGGAAAGATAAAAAAATATTAAAAAGACAAGCTATTATGTTTTTTCCCACTCCTGTGCTTTCATTTAAAAATTGCTCCCGTTTCTCCGAAGAAATCTCTGTAATGTAGGCTCCATCAAAGGATCTACTTCAAAGCTCAGTGCTTTGGAGCGGTTAGTTTCATTTGCTGTTAGTGACCTCATTTAGGCATAATTTGATTCCTGAAAGCGTGGGATCTCCCCCATCCAATATAACGTTCCTTTCCATAGTCGTGTGCATTCCCCCAATATTTACTGAAAACGCACAAAAATGTCTTCGGTGTAATATGTAGATTGTTTGTTATCACCAAAGCTCCAAAATGAATTCCCTGCTTGACAGATGGACCCAGCAATTATTGGGGCAGCACAAAAATTGAGAACAAGACTAGAGGTGACAGTGCTATGGTGTGGTGTTGCCAAATTTCTTATTTGCCCGACCGCAATTCATTTAGTCAATGACTTTAACTGTCACATAAATTTAAATAGAATGAAAGCTCTTTAGAAGTGCAGCCATTGGCTTTCTCTTGTCTGCTTGGCATGTGAAATATGTTATCATATAGGCTGTTCTGGAAAATGGCTTTGTGAATGAAAATTGCATTTCATTCTACAATAGACTCAGGTTAGTACATTGTACAATATTTGCGAAACTTGTGTGCATGAATTGAATGTGGTAATTGTTGTAGTTTCAGGTATATACTGTAAGTTTTGCCTGGACTGAAATGCCTTCACGTGAGAATTCCTATGTTTTCAAGATGCACAGACAGGCCTAGGGCACTCTGCATATCAATGGGTGCCGCTAAATTAAATCTCAGAGCAAGAGGGTTCTTCAAGGACTTCTCAAAGACTTTTGAGTTCTTAGTAAAAGATGTGACTCATTCAGGTTGGATCACAGTATTCAATCCTAACCTCTCACTATGAGATGTAACATTGTTCATGTTAAACTACTCAGTTAGTGTCGGATAAGTATCAATGACCACAGACGGGCTGTTTCTCTTCAAGTGACAAAACTTACATGAGTGTCCTTTGCTCTGTGGTGGAAAATGCACTCTACTTTGACCATGGCACTGCCTTTGACTGTTCTGCATGGTATTTGGGACTCTCGGTAAACAACAGGCCCCTTTTAACTGGCCAGTTTGTAGAACTGTCTGTGATGCTAAATGAGCCATAAGAATGACTGCCAGAATTAACAGTGCTTGGGAAAGGGAGAGGCAGACAGCGTGTTAGAATTGGAACTTTTAGTAACACAAGCTAAATTATTTTTGTTGGTGAGAATGTCATTTGTGCTTTGAGAAGCCACCATAACATTTCTGCCTGTTTTAGAAGTACCTTATATAAATGTCTCCCAAATTATAAATAGCACATTCATGGTTCAAAGCTTGCATTAAAAAATTCATGCTAGCATTTTACATTTAGCTTTCCGAAGGAGTTTAGGTCTTGTTTTTTTTATATAAGATTGATTGAATAAACATTTTTTTTTATTGTATTGTTCAATGTTTTACATTTAATGAAAAGAAATGAATTTATAACGCATAACTGTCATAGCTCTTCATCACTTCATCTGCTATAAATTGTATTTTTTTGCACAGTACCAACTGATATCACTGTCTCACTGGTGTTCAGGTTTGTGCAAAAATTTGAAGGGTTTCATTATACTTAATAAAGAAAAATATAATTAATAAGGAAAGGTAGTTTGTGTCGCTGCTTTGTGAACAAGCCGAGGCAACCAGCATAGTACGTTTCAGCACCTGGTGCATGAACAGCTCCACCTCGACTGAGTGAGACTGGTATCGGCAAGTTCAGGGCCAGGAGTGTATTTGACAAACACAATCAGAGAGCAGAAGCTGCTCGACAGAAGAGGCCAGCAGCTGGGCTGGGAGCAGGCGGGGAGCATGTTGTTCTTCATTGCAGACACTGGTTCCAAATCTAGCTCTGAAGACACATGGCCCCATTATACAGAAATAGCTATCAACATTTTGATAGCATTCTACTCTAACTTTAAGCCACATCTGACCTGAGCCCTCATAACAATTGTTTGGGGGTGGGATGCCACCATTTATGCTTTGTTTTTCCCTTTTCCCATGAGAGCTCTTCCCACCGGGGTCTTCTTCTCTGGGGGCTTGTGTGTCTATAAAGATACCCTCCATGTAGCTTATTGTACTTCCTATGATCCCCCTTCAATGCTGCCTGACCCTTAGCATGTCACATCCATATTTTATTTATGTATTTATCTCATTCTGTGTGGCACTGCAGCAAACTTTTGGCTTTTGGTGTCCATGCTTTCTAATATACTGCATTTTCAAATAATCATTCATATCTACTCTTACCTTTTTTGTACTCTTTGAGAAGTTAAAATACGAGTGCAATTAAGCAAGGCAAGACCATGTCAATACTTACAAATACTGGATATTTTAACACGACCTCCCTCTACAGCAGATTGGTACCAGAGTTATGGAGGACCTTTCTTCACTAGCTGAATATTCCAACATGTATGGATTTAAACACTAGCATGTTCTAAACAATTGTTTTTAAGTGGAGAAATACTGAAACAAGTGCAAACCTCAAAGTCATGCAGTAACATGGAGATTTTGGGCTGCCTGTATACCAATGAAAGTTAAAAGGTGAAATAGCCATCTACATCAGTTTTCTGTGTTTACTAGACAAACCATTCAAGCAACATGATTACAGCACTGACTCTGTAACTTGTCAGTCTGCATATTAGCTGAATCCATTAAACATAGGGAAAATGTGTGCTTGTACAGTAAACAATATTGCCATTTAGAACAGAGTGCAAAGATGGAACTATGGCTAAATATGAAGCAAACCATAAGATCGGCATTTAACTTTAATGTTCATAGAAATGACATAGATGTCATGCACAGCTTTTGCCTTCTTGGAAGAATCTTAAACACAAGGAATCCAACCGTCAAGAAAGGCATTACTGACCAGCCCTTGGCACTGCTGCCATATGGGGCCTGGAAAAAAAAAGGTACCCACATCTCTAAGAACATAGATCCGAATTCTTCAAAACATGAGAGCTGGACAATAAGGAAACAGGACCGGAAGCATACTGACACATTTTTCTACTTTGGTTTTGGCAAAGCTTTCTAAGAATGCCAAAGACTGCAAGAAAAACAAGGAACTGGTATCTTGATCCAATCAAGCCTAAACCTTTATGCGCATCATAAATGAGTAGACAGAAGCTATTTCATGTTAGGGTATATTATGAGTAGTCCAGTGCATTAGTAAAGACCATAATACTTGGAAAGGCTGAAGGTGAAAGAGAGAGAGAGAGCTACAAGCAACAAGATGGATGGAGTCAATCATTAAAACAATGAACCCCTACAGAGGAAAATTTTCTATTTAACACTGAATGTTTTTTTTGTAATCAATTTTTATTGAAATGTACAAGCGAGATGTACAAAAGGTAACATAATAAAACATTTTACATAAGATAAACAGAAAAAAGAACCTCCCCCCCACTCATGCCCAACCATCCCCCCCCCCCCCCCTACCCCGGGGAAACAAAAGGAGAACAAAAAAAGAATTAAAAAAGCAACGTCAAAGTTAACAGAAGGTGATGTGCTCCCATCTATGTAGTCTCTTACATGTGAAACCATGTGCTCCCAATTACTAATAGTGATGGCAGAAGCACTATTTATTCATGCAGCAGATAGCTCTAACATAATCAGGTTTTAAAAAGAAATCCTCCAAACTATAAAAGTGCTGTGTTCTGGGTCTTTCCACCTTGAGACTGACAAAAGTTTTGCAGCAACAGAAGATGAAATTACCTGTTGCTGAAAAATAGAAAAAGAAAGGGAAGAGAAATCCAAGAGTAAAAGTAACTGAGGAGAACAAGGGACAGTCACACCCAATATATTCAATTCAATTCAATTCAATTTTATTTATATAGCGCTTTTAACACGGAGCACGGTCACAAAGCGCTTTACAT
>JAACJT020000227.1:0-21008 GCA_009936485.2 Gymnarchus niloticus | reverse complement strand
AACATATTGCACGAGTCCTTATTGCACATGGGAGAAATATAAAGGAGGGAAGCTAGCATATGCACACTATAATATCAGATATGAATTGTAGTTTAAAATAAGATAAGTAGACATCTTGAATCTTAAAAAAAGGAAAAATTAAGAGCCTGGAACGTCACCTTTTGTGGATTTTCGACCTTCACGTGTGCCCCAACAATTTCGAGTTTGAATTACCACTGTGTTTGGAAATCTTTTCAGATTTTTGGCTTTTGACCCTGCTTGTTTTGACAATCCACTTGCCTCCTGATTAAAGTTCTGTACTCTGCACTTGGGTCCATCAGTGCAGTCATTACAATTAAGATGCGCATAATAAATATTTAAGTCGCAATCATAGGTGAAATAAAATCCTTACCTCTCTGTCAAGATTAGCTGTTGCAGTGGTAAGAGTCCCAACTTTCGGATCAATCCAGAACATGTTGTTATTAATGAGGCTGTACTTGATCTTCGTGTGAGGTGTATTGGGATCATCTTTGTCTGTAGCAGGAATTACTCCTACCCAAGTCCCTGTGTTAACATGAAAAAATTCATGTGATACTTCAGAATGCCTTGATCCTCAAAAAATGGCTTGTCAAATATCAACAATGCTGGTGCGTGCAAACAATGCCAACAAAAAGGCATCGCTGTGTACATGACAACCACTTAATTCCCAGCAAAGAATATGCAGCATTTTCCTGTGTTCGACTGCAAATGACCAAGAAGACCTACTCAGAACTGCAATGGTTAACTTAAGTTTTGAAGTCGTTCTCACCAGCATCACTCTGCTCGACAACAGAAAACTCCAGGGGTCCAGAAAACTCTGGTTTATTGTCGTTTTCATCGATCACAAACACCGTGACATGCAGGGGGAGGTCTGTTTGCACGTTGTTCTTGTTGAATACCTTTACATCAAACTGAGGGGGAAAAAAAAGCATGGAAATGCTCATACACTCTGTCACGGCAGTGAACCCTTGGGCTGAGGAGATGGTGGAATTAATGCTTACAACAAACTGAGGGAATTCCTCACGATCCAAAGGTCGATGTACTCTAACCATCCCTGTCTTGGAGTTCATGGACAGCAGATCAATTGGAGGGTCCGTCACTCCAGGCCCGCTCGCCAAGTAGAAAACCTCCTGATCTGCTGAAGAATCTGATGTAATCTGTTTAAAACGGCAAGATCACACATCATCCATCCATTTTCCAAAACGCTTACCCTCTGCAGGGTCGAGTCACCAGTAAATTGGAGTAGCAAATAAAAACTGAATATTTTAACACAGAAGACATATCCTAAAACCAGACAGGTTTTCTGAAATTTGCATTCATGTTCTGAAAGATACATTTACTTATGCAACTCGCACGTTCCTAGGCATTGGTAAATTTAAAAGCAAACAGCAACATTATAAAGTGGACCTAAAATGATTTAGCAAGTGAGGGAATCTTGAAGTCTGAAAGCCCAGTCAGCTAACATCCCTGGGGCAGTCTGGGTTAAGGACCTTGCTCTGTGCCGTTGTCTTTGGAACCCACAACCTTCCAGATGCAAGCACTGATCTCAAACCCACCGAGCTACACACTGCCCCAATTATAGCATTTTTAATAGCTACCATCCAGAAATTATAAGAGACATTTAAAGACATTTAAGAGACACTTACCACTTCGACGTCCTTCGGAAAAGGTGGTACATCGTTTTCTCTTAGGTAGAAGGGTGGTGGGGCCCACCGCCGTTTCGTCCGCTTCAGCACTCTGTACTTAGGGTCCTTAAAACACATTAAGTCATCTAAATGCAAAGAATTTTAAAAAGCCAGCATAAAACACATCTCTTCCCATTCAAACGAGAGGAGCTCGCGTACTCCTGCCACTCACCATATTAGCTTTGTGGTTCATGCTGACCGCAACCTGCTGATGCAGGCCAGTTCCGTTGTGACACAGGAGGAAGAACTCTCTTCCTTTAGGTGGAACCTCAATGCTACGCAAGGCTGTGACGGTTCCATTCATCAGCAGGGTAAAGTCCGGATCAGAAACCCTCAACAGCATAGCCTCTGGACCGCACCAGGACAAATTAACTAAGGAAAATACCATTTGATAAGTACTCTGTTATTAGCAGATAATTTAAAAAAAAAAAACATACGAGAATTAAAATGGTCCATATTTCATCACAAGCATTATATAATATTCAAAACTGTGCAAAAGCCTTAGGCAAAAAAATGTGTAAGATGATTCGTCTTGCCAGTAAGTGTATATTCGCTCAGTAATAACGATGTAATATTTTTCTCTTCTCTAGTATGTTACTGATATCTGATTGGATAGCCAGAAGAACACAGCATTAGTTCCCAAAGCCCTCCTCAAGATCACCTCGACTATTTGATGTATTTGTTACATTTCATTACCAGCCCTCTTAACTAGCTAACTACTTAATTTCACAAGGTATTCATTAGCCAAACAGGGTAAAGACCGGAATATTAGATGGTCACTGTGAATGCAACAGAAAGGTTTAGAAATGTCAGAGCTCACGCACTTTCACAGACATAAAATGATCAATTTATGCCAACATAATGTAAAAATCATTTTCTTTGCTTACCTAAGACTTTTGCACACTACTGTATGTATGTGTGGTATTATTCTTGTTGCTGGGAAATATACACCTACGTATATTTTAAAGATTTCTTGACAACATAAATGACAAAACAGCATACAGAATAAAAGAATAAAACACAGAATGAAAGACTTTTCCGTTTGGCCAAAGGTTGCACTTTAATTTACAAACATTTTACTGCAAAATTAACCTTTCTAACAAATATGGACCTTCATAATCAGAATGCTGGTCTTGTGAGCCGCATTCCAGTTTGGAGAACAGAAACTCCTGGAGAGTTTTCCGAGGAAATAAATTCCCATATAAAGTATGAGCAAGTTTTCTTACCATCACCCAGGTGACAGCAAATAATATTATGACAAATAACATTTAAAAGCATCGACATATTGTGAAAATACAGAGGGTGTCAGTAAACACAGTCCTACCTTGACAGACAGCATATCCAGGGGGGATTTCTTTGGGTACGTCGACTTGTATGGAATGCGGAATGCAAGACTCTGCACATCCACATAGTAACTTTGGAAACGGAAGAATGGAAACGTTTAAGCCCTTTTCAACAAGCGGTCTACAGCTTACGTTGCAGAAATATCCTGATAAATGTTTTATTTTCGTTTTAGCTGCATTTTAAAATGTTTGCAATTTAAAATTTGATACCTAAGAAAAGCTCCATAGAGGCAGAGGAGAAATAAACAGTACTTCATAAAACACATCTACACCAATCATGTTATATTTTGATCAATTTATTAAACATTTTCAGTTTCCACCGTAGCCTAAACGATAGATGAATCCAGACCTACATCACAAAACAACAATTATCACAAGAAACTCACAGCTAAAATAACAAAAGGCATTTTAAAACCTATCATTTTCTTCCATCTTTCTAAAACATATAATTTCCAGACACGTCTTGTATGTCTGAAGTTTTCATACGTGAAGCAAGAACCCGACACGAAGATTATTCAAAAGCAGACGCGCACCAGCTAACACCCAACAACTACGTGGAGGACTGGAGCTTCCGGGTAAAACAGATTTCACCATGTAACAAATGTGTTTAAATAACAAATCCCAAAAAATATAACTATACATTTTCAATAGAAACGATTTCAGGCAAACACACTGTAATTACCAGGAAATATCCAGCTTATGAACCAGATAATTAAAGCGAGACAACCTTATAAAATATAAATTATACTTGAAATATTAAAGAAATTCCTGCGGCTGTTATAATTGTTATACAAGAACCATTAAACAAATGTAGAAGTATCTGGTGAAATGAGGACAAAGAAATACAAGTCGTGTTTCAGTACGATCTGGCGACTTCGGGGAATATGTCATGCAAACTAATCGTAAAAAAATGTTTGTTTAATCGGCAGCTTAATTTTATGACTTTAGACATACCGCTTTTGAAAGCGAGCAGCATACTTCACTATGAGTAGTTCTGCTCTCATTTCTTCCTAGTTATATCAGGCGAATGTGCCTGTGATTACCTTGTATTTGTATGTTTATGTATGTTTCAGATCACTGTGTACTCACCATGAGAAGCAGAGTGGCGATCAAGCCGACCTGAGCCATTTTAGGGCGATAGTAACGTCCCAGATTGTTACCGCGTCTACACACTGCGCTGAACAACTCGATATGGTTGACATCTGAAAGCCCAGTTCATATACTTGGGTGGGGCTGAATGGGTGGAGGCCGGTGGTTCCACTTGCTCACGCCAAGAGGAGATAGCGCAGGGTGAGTGTATTGCTCGTCCGCTTTTGTTTCGGTTGCGCACTCCTTTTTACCTGGAGGAGAAAGAGAGGCCCCGCCCGTTCACTCTCCCCTTTCAGTCGTGTCCAGGAATGCTCCACAATGCAGAAAAGCAACAAAAACTACGGAGATCAAAACTGTTAGTGGGGGCTGTAAACGCACTAGCAGTGCGAAAGGGTGCCAGAGTGTGTGTGCAGCGCACAATCAAGTTTGCAGGTGACAATGGTGAAAGCAAAATAAAGCTCGTTAGAGGACGCTAGGTTTGGATGGAGGAGTGTCTCGTCAAATCTAAGATTTAGCCTTTCCAGGGCAGCAGAGCGCGCAGTTAAAACTCCCTGCAAATTTCCCAGGCTCACCACATGCAGGGGAGTCCTAGCGCTTTGACTCTTTTATCGTGCAAATTGCGTAATCCTTGCGAACTTTGCACCTCTAGATTCTTTTTTTTAAAAAGTCGAAAATCAACAAAAGGTTATTGCTCACGAAATCATTCTTCTTACAATGCCACCTGTAAGACTGAAAACGAAGTCCTGTTGCTCATAGGTGCTAAATGTTCATGTGCATATATATGGCAAATCGTTTTTGCTGGCCATAATTAAGTATTGCTATGGCCTAATGTAAATCGGCAATAAAACGATCAAAAAGAATCTGGTCATCTGGTTACATTCTGAAAGATTCATATAGGCCTATAGTAATTTAGTATTGTGTATTTTATATTGTAATTGGTTACATTAATAATGCATTCTGTATTTTCCAATTATTTATTATAAATATGTGTATATTCTTTAAATTGCTGAGAACAACTTTTACAATACTGTATAATTAGCAAAATGAAAATGTGCTCGAATGTAAATGTCACAACATCAAACATCCATCTGTCATAATCGGTAATTCAATACAGGGTTGATGACCATACATATTCATTCTACGATTTTAAATTCGTTTAATATAAAAAACGTGTGAAACTTGTGTGAAAATAAAATTATTAAATTATTATTGAAATTTTGGCGAAAGTTTTTCTATTATTTTTGAGACAGTTACAGTTTGGAGTGTTTTGCAGCCATTACAATAATCATTTTGACGCGTGAACGGTGAACGTTTAAAAATGATAATTCGGGAAACGCCTACCATATTTATGTAGCCTATATATAGTAATTTCTCATCCTGTTTAATTTCATCCAATTTAATGCCTGGAACCAAACATTTTGTTTTATTTATCGATGTTTGCTGCAGTATTGTTTGTGCTGTTGTGTATCAGAATACATTTTAATATATGTCTACCGCTTTCTGGACATCAGTCTGTGCTTTTCTGGAAATGTAAATACAAGTTTAAACACAAGAGGTATGCAAGAAGCTAAGAATAGGAGCTGGGTTACTCGCTTGCTAAGGCATGCTGTAATCCTCAGAGTGCAATTTAAGTATGTAGCAAATTCACAGTAAGAACGATGACTTGCTTCTACATGTTTGGAGAAACACATCATTATGTGTATTTACAACCAAATGTGCATAGTTTTAATTTCAGAAGTGGATGTTATGAGCTGCAAGAATCTGTATATGAGAACATTGTGAAAATTGCACAGACTAAGGTCATTCAAAACAAAGAGCTATTTTCCTGTGAGATGATTCCAGAAGTCAGGCAGGTATATTTGTTGTCATGTAGCCAAGTGATGATATGAGGGTGTGAACTTCTACCTGCCAACCTCATATACCTACAGCACCATCCAGCAAAGACAGAGTTGTAACTGCTCGCCCAGTTGGTGTGGCATACTTAATTATGAACATGAGAGTGCCAAGGACATGATTGTATTCTTAGAAAAGACTCAGGGACATGTCCCTACCCGTTATAGAGGCCCTACACCCAGGCGTGTGTATAAATCCTCCAAAAGGTGATTTTCGGGTGAGAGCAGGGCCTGGCTGATAGCACCTAACTGCCCCTCCCTCCCTCTCACTCTGTTGCTTCCCGCCCCCCCTGCAAGAATGGTCTGATAGCCATCTCCTCAGCTGTGATCGCACTTGAAAATCAGACGTTGAAGTTAGCATGATGCTACACCTATTTTACATGCGCAAAAATACAAGGTTTCATTTTCAAGGATCATTTATGCTTCAGTTTAATTATGTATAGTAACCCTTGTCCAGACATGTCTTATCTCAGTCTTGTTTCACGATTCTTTCCAGTATAACACAGTCATAACACCTACAGAAGTTCCCATATGACTCCTCCATATTACGGTGTTTCAACAAAACAAAAGATTCAGAGTACGTAAGGCTAGTGGAGGATTTTGCCTTGTGCTGCAGGAAGAACCAGCCAGAGCACAACATCAGCAAAAACAGAGAGGTGTTGGTGAATTTTTAGTGTGCCAAGGAGCTCCTGAGACCAGTGACTATTCCAGGGGAGGAAAAGGAGGTGGTACAGTGCCACAAGAACCTGGGAGTTCATCTGAACAACAGGATGGACCGGACAGACAAAACAACAACTCTGTACTAAACAGGCCAGAGCAGACTCTACTTTCTGAGAAAGCTCAGGTGTTTGGGTGTGTGCTGCAAGATGATGGGGATGTTTTATCTATCCAGAGTGGCCATTGTTATTTTCTATACTGTGGTCTGCTGGGAGAAGCAAGAACCAGCTGAACAGATGCATCAGGAAAGTCAGCTCCATTACAGGATTGACCCTCTGGAGGCAATTGCAGGGAAGGGAATGGTGGCAAAATCAGATGATGAACACTTCTGCCCATCCACTCCAGGGGGCGCTCTCTTGGAGCACCTTTATTCACCAGCCAATTCCACCAAGATGAGCTAAGAAGCTCTAATGGGGACCTATTCTGCTTCCTCCTGATGTGCTCGCCCTCTTCCTCACCCATAAGACACTCCTGGACAGCATTTAGAAACAGATAATAATATAGCAGATGCTAATGTCTGTCTGTGCACTTAATTTATATTTCTTTATTCACCTAAATAGTCGTTTTTGCTCCACCTCATTTGTGCTATGAGTGTTGTCTTCACAATTTGTCCTACCCATTTGTGTCTGTGCACATGATCCACCATTTCAGTTTCTCGCCATTGACTGGTCTACTATCTTGAGCCGCTAACAGGTGCAGCAGCATGCTCAGTATCGGCTCAGCTAGAATGTACTCACATTACACTTCATCTCATCTCGCTCCATTGCTCTCCTAAAGGTTATCGCTTCAGGTTCTGGTCCGTGACACTTGCTCTTAGGGTTAGGATGGTGTCGCCTCTCCCTACATCAACTACCTCACCAGGCCTATGTTTCATTCCACTCTCTATGATTAGCCCATGAGCCACACCTTTGGATTTTTTCACTGCACTGAAACTAGGCGTTTTACCAAACATGCTTCCTTGATGGTCTTATGAGTTGTGCCACTCCATCTGGTCTGCAGAGTCCCACACAACCTTCAGGAAACAACTTCAGACTGAACTCTAGACTTTGTGTAAGGATTGTATATGTTGTGAGTCTGCCCACTTAATGACAAGTTATAGTGTTTCTGATTCGAAATGTCAGCCGTGTTCATGGTGTTCTTTTTCTTACAACTACCTTGAACATGTTTATGCTAAATTATTAAAAGTTTAAAAAAGCAGCTCTTGTACCTAAGCTGGCTCCAGGGCAGCTGTACATATATATTACCTGTCTTCCTTTTACATAAGTTTTGACAAAAGCATCTGCCAAATAAATGTAGATGTAATTGCTGAAAATTAAACCTTTTACTAAGATATATGCATTTTTATTTACCTTATTGTTCTTCTTGTTAATTTCAACCGGCTGAATTTCTGTTTTTGTGTTTCACCCGTAGCTATCAAAATGGCACCTGCTGTCTTTGACATGAGTAACTGATAAATTAGTGAGTATTTTGTCCCTTCTTTGTACTAGGAAGGCCTCGGGGAAACGCTAGATACGGCTTTCTACGTCTCTCTTAATAAATTATTTAAATATTACCGTAAATCTGCGGCATGACTGTAACCGAGGAAACAGCATGTGACAGTTCTCCGCAGAATGCGACTTGACTGTATCCAGGAGGTGTTTCGGTGCAAGTCACACTCAAGAAGTTAATTTGCCCTCAACCTGTCTGGTACATATTTATCTTCCCACTAATGTCCTCTGAAATCAGGTAATATTTGACCCAATCAAATGATGCGAAGCACCTACATGCAGGTATTTCTCCATTAAAGCTAGTATACGACGCATTGCATCTGGTCAGACTTATCTCACCGAAACATTTTATTCAAGTAACGCATCCACTTTCATGTTAAGCCAATGAATTATTTCCCCACAGTGCAGTCCTCTCATATTCTATCTCTTTCAATATTATTTTTAATATTGAAATCAAATTACTCCAGCTATCGCACAATGACAAAAACAGCAATAACAAGACAGAAGTCTGATCATTTTTGTGTTGTCTTGTTATAGACATCGGCGTCCTAAAATTTACAGGGTTCCCTATCGTAGCCGGAGTCAAAACCAGGTTGAATTCATTATGTTCACAAATTGTACTTTAGCTACATGCGCTGTGAAGGACTCAACCTACCTGGCCATCCCATTGGCTTTACCGTAGTCAGATCCTCTGAAACCTGAAACCTGAATATCCACACCTCTGCGAATATTTCACGCTAACATACCGAAAACCAGCCGTGCTGTTTAAGTTATAAACTCAGCGCACGTTTCTTTTATCTTAGCATATTTGTATCTTTTTAAAAGATAAATTACGTTCCCTTGAAACAGGAGCTTTTTAACAATTGAATCTCCCGCACCCTGTTGCACTTAGTTGATTATGCTCAGTCTTGTTTCCGTGTTTACATCTAGTTCTCTTACAGTTTTATTCATATGTATTTATTGTAACAATATACAGATGAATCATTTGCAAAAGCGACAACGGAGATGAGTGGGTGTACAGAAGTACAGTGGAGAACATTGTCTTGTGGTGCAATGAGAAACATCTGCGGCTCAACATCTAAAATAAATCGCAAATGTTATCTTTAGTGCTTTCAAATGTCAGCCGCGCAAATATATGTTTTTCAAGATAGGCCTACACAGTATGCAGTTTTACTTAATTTACAAAATTAAGTACTTAATCGGATTATGAAAGTATTGTGCCACATACATGCGTGCCTTTACGTGGTCATATGCAACTGTCTTGGCATTGATATTAGCATTAAGTTTAGCTCCACCTTATACAAAACACCAAAAATGGTTTTCGCCTAAAACACTGAGGCAAATTAAAAATGGCGGCATTTTTTAAATGCAATGAATACTGTTTCAGTGATTAGGTGTTGTCTGTTGTTAGAACTTTCGAAATATAATTGTTTTTTTCCTCACAAACCAGTCCAGCCACAAAATTTATCCCAATTAACCCGATGTCGAGGCTGTACACGTTTTACCTTGTACGACTTGCTTTCTCATGCTGCAAAATCTTAAAATAAAAGGACACACGCTCGTTCTCTTGACCCATGATCTCTCACATGTTGCAATATTCATCTTTAGAGTTGACTCTCTTTTTATTAAGCCGTCGATTAAATAGTGTCACCATGCGTCCTCTTTTTGAGACCTTAAAAACGCGTCTGGCCGGGATTTCTAAATCGCCAAAAATATCCGGGATACGACTTTTGCTTAATACAGTCGCTATTCATTGTGTGCGGGTGTCAGTCTGACCCACGCCACCATCAGCTGCCCCCAGTGTCCTCTTTTTTGAAAACTAAAATGTGATAACCTTTCCATTAATGGTTTTAGATTTATATTGTAGATCATTTTACTGCAGCAATGAAGGGGTCAGTTGAAGTCTAAATTAAAATCCTTGTCATTATATAGGCCTACAGTAGCATTGAGCGAGAAATGATAAAATATTACATTTCAAGACCTAATAAACATCAATATACACTGTAGAAAATTTAAAATGTAAAAATCTGTAAGCAGTCCCATTGCATTATGTTAATATCTAGCATTAAATTGATTTTAATGCTGTGTATTTTTTGTTATTATTTTTACAGATGCAGTTATACATACAATACAAACATTTGTATTGCGGCTCTTTTACCATCCATCTTCTGTAACTACTTATCCTGGTCAACATTACAGGGAGTCCTGTAGCCTATCCCAGACAGCACAGGGTAGAAGGCTGAATATAGAGTGAAGGTGAAAGTCAACCCCCCCAGCCTGGTGTGAGGTAACAGTGTCACTCACTATTAGAATTTTTCATTTCAGTGATTTATCTGAGCTCTGGAGAGACTTGTGACTTTCACCTGTGTACACCGGGAGGAGTTCTAGGTATCTTCATTCAAGAGTCCAAACGCAGACTGTATGTGATTTCCTAAACATTTTCTTTTTTCACACAGGGCTGGTTTGTATGTTAGTCGTGCAGGTTGTCATAATGATTTTATCTGCTTAGAACATTTCACTCAAGAATTTAAGAGAAACCTGTTTTTGACGAGCTTGGGGTGTGTTAGTGGATGTCAAAATAGCCACAGGGCATAATTGTATGGGTTTCACCTTGCCCCACTATGGTTATTATAAAGATTACACTATCTGGAGGCAATCCCAAGTCTATTACTCATGTGGAATATACAATGAAAAATACTTGTCTAAGAAGCCACAAAAACGGTAACTTAACTAGTGATGAACACAAACAGCAGGAAACACATTATCTTTAATTATTAACCTTAATAAACAACTCTTTTTTATATTTATCGTCACTTAACAAAAAAGACCAAAAGTGCCCATTCACACACCAACATACTTCATTTCAGCTGTAATTACGTTAGAAATGGGATCACCTTAATCCCTAGTATTTAATCATTTCTATTGTAGCAGATTTTGTTTGCTCTGTCCATTCGTCTTTTTTAAATGTTCTTTTGTTAATCTATATTTATTACCCAGCTGTAATGTTTACTTTCTAAAAAGTACATTTTACAATCGTACTATATTACAAACGTATCGACAAAAGTTAAGTTGATATAGTATGGATCTTTCATGCATACACATGCGTTCTTTAAACATGTAAAGACCTGTTTTAGTTTGCTCATACTGTATATTAATGTCACACCTAATGGCTTATTTGGATCAGTTTACTGCTTCAAGAGCTTGGCAGTTTCATCAATTCCCGTGCAAGTAATGTCACTCAATACACCATGATTACAAATCTATTAAATATATATATATATATATATATATAATAAGTTTAAACAACTAAATTTAGTGGACTATAACATCGGTCACAATACGTCATAATCTAAAAAGTTAACTTGGACTGGCAGTTATTGTATCAGTTGGCCTATTTATGTGTGTTAGGTATGTCTTAATTCGAGATAAAATCTTCCCAGGTCTTCTCTTGAGCATTTCTGCAAGACATATCTTGCAGTCGAACCACCCGAACATGCAGATCGAGAAGAAAACAAGTAGTATATATACTTTCAAGTGTAGGAAAGAGGAGTACTGGATAAACTTGTTTCCAACAAGCGAAAAGCCAGCACTGGGAAAAAAAGCGAGATTTCTGCACACGAAGACAAGGCAGATCCATCTGAGACGGACACACCCGGTGATTCAACACCGAGACGAACTTGCTGAGACAGCGCCGCCGACAAAAAAAAAAAAAAAAAAAACAGCAGAAGGCGGAGGCCAGCTGCACCTTTGAGGCCACACCTAACAGAGCATGACAGGCTCTATCAGGGGCGGCTCGATCGTGACGTTGTACACATGGAGCGAATTCACGTGCTGACGTCACACACAGAGGCCGCGAGACACACGTGTCTCAGTACCTTTTCCTAGTACTGTTACACTAGTAACCAGCAAAAGTTGCAGTCTTGCAGAGTACAATAATTTTCTGTTTTAGACATATTGAATGCTTTTCCCCGCTCATCTTGTGCTTCGGTCTGGTTATCTGATTTTGGGGTAGACGTTTCGCGGATGTCTAATCTTAGACACTCGAGCATGTGACAGAGAAGAGGTATCTTAATCCAGTTTAAACAACCATTCTAACCATGTATTAGAACGTGAAGTGATGTGATTAGAAGTGGTGTAAAACACCGGGATATACGTATACACCGTCCGAGTATGCGCATTTACTAAACAATGAATCATTTCAATGTTACGTGCGTGTAAAAAATACAAAAACATGCAATTGTTCATAACAACAGCTTGTATAACAGCAGGTGGGGTGATTGGTGTGCCTTTATGATCCTCAGGGAGCATCTGTCAGAGACTGATACTGATTAGTCATCTGTGGAAATCATGCTTCGTTTCAACGCTGTGTAAACTTCGGGCAGGCTTATTCACCGCGAGCATCGTGCCCTTAGGAAGGATGGCTCAGCTTCGGGACGAATTCATAGATGCATATCGTTTCTTAAAGTCGTTGACATTAACAGGCAAATCCATATAACGTGCTTCATATTTTTAATCGCGGGATTCATCGTAATTCATCAGGTTGCGTTTTAGTATAGAGAAAATAAATCATAATTTTTCGGTTTATATTTGGCAGAAGATGTGTGGGCTTTTTACTCAGTCTGATGGAAAGATATGGAAAACCTGCATTTTCACTTTTGAATTAGTCATCAGATTAAGCGATTCGACTTCCATTCTGCGAATGAAATCAAATTAATATATTCCCATAATTAGTATATTCCCAACATAAATACTAGAGCGTTATGATAAAGCCAACAAAAATACGTTTCCGCGGTTTCTGTTTGTGTGGCACTGAAAGTTTATTACATTCAATTTAAGGGATCTTAATTTATGTATGGAGAAAAAAAACAGAAACACAAGTGATTGGCTTCGTTGATGATAGACAAGTATCATCATCTCCTATTCATGAAGTACCAAGAGTATGTTTCTGACTGCTGTTCACCTGACCGGAAAAATACAAAACTTCACGTAATCTTTAAAGAGCCACATCGTAATGTTTCAGATGCCTCAATATCTTAACGCAAATTCTAAACAAATAACCTAGCCATAGTTATTATTTTAAACGGATCGTTGACTCCGGCTGAAGTATTTATGTGTGACCAAAAAAGGTTATCTTTCTAACCCCAAGCTAAAAACCAATAGATTTTCTACTCCCAAGGAAACGCCACCGCTCGCTAAAAGGTGTCACACCGCCCCCGTGTGTCACATTAACACATCTGGTAGATGTTGAAGATTTTAATATGCGAAAAGCCTAATGATATACAAGGGGGGCAGGAATTACACGGTGTAAAAACTCTGCTGTCTCAAAGTGTTATTTTTGAAAATAGAGTTCTTAAGGAAACTCTAAATAAGACAACCAGGGAGTGTTACACTAAAGAGCAAAATCTAAAAAAGTCTGATTTATGCAGAATACGTTTTACAGCACTCATCAAGTCATTACTCCCTTAAGAGGATTGATTCTCCATATCAGCAATGCCTCTGTCTGGCAGTTCACATGCCCTGTTGACAGGTTTATATCCCATAGCGGAAAGGGCCAAGGTGTTAGTCACCTGCTTGTTCAGTGTACTCTTTTGCTTTGAATGTGCACTGCCTAACAGACCTTTGAATGCTTTGAAAGGTGCTTGGATTACCTACCTGGCCCTGTACATATCTAATTAACGGACTAGCAAAATCAAATTGACTGGTTTCAAAATGCCAAGAATACATATATATATATATATATATTAAAAATGATGCTTTCTTGTCTGTACTAAGATCCCAGAGGCTTCTGTGCATTCTAGTCTTCAGAGACACCAAACGAAACACCCAATATTACTTTTTGGCTCTCCAGTAAACATTTAATCACTTGTTAAAAGCCTGGGTCCAGCATACCCCGAGAAGCCTTTTCAGCTGTGAAGCATTGTAATGCAGAACCACAGAGTGTCGCTAAAGAAAATCAAGAGAGCTCAAAAAAGGTTTCAGGTCATGGGTCTCCTTGCACTGCATGTACCCCTGGGAGGTGTAATTATTGATTATTACCGTGGATGTTAGGCCTGCTAAGCTTTTTCTACAGCAGTGCCTGTCCTTCATCTTAGAAATTATCCGTGTGTTAAATGTATTGTAAAGCAGCAATGTTTACCTTAGAAAAAATGTTCCCATTGTGATAGCTTTACGTCATTTCGGTTTTGTCTTTTGGGGAATCACTGGTTTATAAAAAAGGTCTAATGTATGTAACTATTATAGTAATACTATAGACCATATTAGTTTTTGTCAAGTTGATATATTATTCATGTACTGTGTGGATAGTTACACAAATTTGCAAAAGGAACACGTACGTGGTTCCACCTGGTGGACTTTAACGCCGTGGCGGGCTTCACTACAACTGTGAGAGTAGTCATTAGTTTAAAAGAAGCCAGTGTGAGTTTCGGGAGAGATGAATACTTAACTCTGCTTTCTGGTATTAAATTATAATACTCGTGAAAATAACAGGCTATAGTTATTTAGGAATAGAATAATGATTTTTATTTGCGATAAATCCATCGACTGAGCACAGAAAGTGTTTTCGCAGTCAGATTCAGTCTCTATCACGTTATCCATCATCTAGTCAAGTCATTGTTTGACCGAATAAATGAAAGGGGCTTCAAATGTCGTACGGGGTTGCCGCAGACATTAGTATGCATAATATTTTCTTTTGCACGTGAGTTTAGTTTTTGTTTTATGACAGTCTATTGTACGGAAGAGTTTTGCGGGAATTTGTTCATGGACGCATTTACACTACACTTTCTGTTTATAGCCTCCTACTTTTCAGAGCGAAAGCCCGTCTTGGTCATGTGCGCTTTTAGTAAAAATATAATTATCACTTCATGCATACCATGAGCATGTTCAAAATGCACGACGGGCTTATACAAATCAGAAGAAAGCGTCCATTCCTTTCAACCCACACACAAAATTAAATATACAGTAAATTGACGGCTCCGATTGACTCGCTGTAAAAATGGAGCACTTTGTGTGTATGTAGCATGGAGTCAAAATTTTGGTTGATGCATGTTTGTCCGATGTAAAGTTATATGTTGGTTATACAATACACTACAGTACAATATCAACAATCACTGTAACGCAGAGAAACAGCAATTCAAGCGAATGTGCGCCCCTTGTGGCAAGACGTGGCGTTTGTTTTTTGGCGTTGCTGTGTGATCTATTTTAACTCAACATGAGCCGCACCCAACTCACCCCCTTTCTATTGTATGTGTCTCACATCGGTGGTGTTGTGCTTGACTTGTTAAATATTAGAGAAAAAGCGACCTTCTTCATTTCAGGTTATTAGCAATGTGCAATAGCCAAATTTGCCTTATAAATACGTTACTTTGTAATTAAATATGCAAGGAGAAAACCAGAGCTGATGAAAAAAACTACTGAATGTTGTTTTATTAATAAATGTGTTTATTGGTCATTGAAATTAGGGTGACGAATCCCCAGAATTCGCTGGTTTTTAGTTCTAGCCTCACAGCCAGCTAGTGCAAGCATTGATTGGTTCAGGATGCTCCCACCAACCACAGGTTTTGAAACCTCATTTAGAGCCAGCATTAATTGGTTAATTTAGAATACTCCCACCCACCACAGGTTTTGAAACCTCATTTAGTGCCATCATTGAGTACTTAATTCAGGATACTCCCATCCATCATGGGTTTTGAAGCCTCATTTGCGCAATCACTAACTAGAATGGATTCTTACACATAAAAAACAAGGATGCCTCAGAGCTGTCTTTTCAGGAAAGCATAGAAAGACAGGCAAAGTAAAAAACACGAGATACATAAGACTCGGAGAACAAAGTAACGTGAGATTGGCTTGGCAGGAATAAACTTTTATTTGGGGACTGAAATTGAAGCGAGTGTGACGGACATCATATGAAGGAATCGGATCAGGCTGCCATTCTGAGGAAAGCAGATACACTGAACATGAATGGGCCGCAACCATGTGACAACCTGGGCTGGGCTGTACCTTCGAGTCCGCAAGAAGAAAAGAAGTACATTCACATACACACAGGAGTGAGGTGGGGATGTGAAGTATGTGAACCCTTACTGCCAGTTTACCTCCCAGGACAGCCAGGTGGTGTTCCTACCCCATAGTAATGTCACTCTAAGTATCTAGTTTCTCCAGGAAACAGTCTCTCAGGAACTGGTCCGATCCATCATGGACATACGGGGAGGGCATTTAATTCTATAGTCCAATCCTGTTGCACTGAACTTTACCATCAAATAAGTGCTTCTGGATTTTGTTTGTTTTAATGAAGATGTGTAGTGTAGGGATGAGAGCAGCAGGAAGATCTTTTCTCCATGTAATGATACCAGCCTTCCACTAAATGACCTGTGTGGCTGCTTTTACATGCTACATTAATTAGTGCAATAAGAGTTCACTAAATATCCTGCAGACTGTTTCTGTCACGAATAGGAAGGTTGGTTTTTCTCCATTTAGTTAAGTTTCTCCAAATCCACCTTGTCACCGCCTCATTTTTGAAGTTCTTTCTTGAAAAACCAATCATGTGCTTTCCTGCACAATTGGTTTATTTTCAGACTATTTACGGCCCACATCATCAACCCATTTACCAATAACACGCTGTTTAAATCTGAATCAGTAAGCAAAATTGTAAATAGCTGAGTACAGTTAATGACCAGGATAATAGATTGCACCTGCACACCCCCAGGCATAGCATGTAGGGGTCTGGGGAGACCTGTCAATGTGGGGCCTCCAGAGGTTCAGACCAGCACTGGGCGGTGGTCTATGAGCTGGATGACAGAGGCTTTTCAGAGAGTTCCGAAAGGCTTCTGTGGCATCAGTACTGGTACTCTGTCTTCTTCGGCTGTCTGTGAACATCGACATCCAGAGTCTTGTACTGTCACCTGCAGCTCACACACACATCAAAACCATGTCCAACACGAAAGCCGAAAAAGAAAATATGCAGGAGATAAAACTCAAGGAAGCTAAGAATCATTGTTTTACAAGTAGTGAGGGGAACAGTTTCACAATGCATATGTGTGAGACTTGGGGTATGTTATGGTTATGTGTGTGTTACTGGGAGCAAGTCATGGTTATGTGAGTGCGTGATTGGGAGTTGTCTGAGGTTTGGTAAGTGCGTGATTGGGAGTCGTTTGGTGTTTTCTGAGTGCATGATTGGGAGTGGTCTAAGGTTTGGTGAGTGCATGATTGGGAATTGTCTGGGGTTTTCTGAGTGCGTGATTGAGAGTTCTCTGAGGTACAGTGAGTGCGTGATTGGGAGTCGTTTGAGATTCGGTGGTCTTATGATTTTGTCTTGGCTGATTATGCTGCAGAAAAATGACAAAGCCATTGAATACTAGCACCAAACAAACAAGTCTCTCTGGTTTTTCCACAGTATGGTACATAATTTAACTGTGTTTATACTCAGACAATTTTATTTCCATAATGAGACTGGACAAGTGTCCAAGTCGACTGGTTTTAAGCCTGTGCCTGCCTCCACTTGAATTTTATAACACCCACACAGTTTAAGAAAACAAACTGAAAGATTCTTATTTTCCATTTTTAAGCTAAGCAGTCTGAATTTGATTATAATTTAATGAGAAAGGGTGGCCAAGGCCTCCACCCTTCTCGTTAAAGATAGTCAGGTGACTGGGGTAATGCATGTTAATTAGTTCCACCTGTTCCTTATTCCCAGTGTTTCATATAAATCAGTGTGTTCTGTGGCGTTTCCCATACACGCCCACTCTGACACAGGCTAAGTTGTTTACTTCCTGTAAAAGCTTCAGCCGTACAAGCTGTTCTTTCCCCTCTGCTTAGCAACGATTTGGTCTCTTTCTTTCTGTCTTTCTCCCCCCGAAATGGAAACCTTCGTCTGCCGTCACCAGATCATGTCATTGACTTTTCAGATTAGCTTTATAACTTACCAGTAAAGGGTTTTTGAAAGAGATTTTGTTTAAAATGATTGTGATACCTGTTCTCTGTTGTCGTGGTAGTAATATTCATTTGTGTGTGAGTAGTACTTGCCCACTACCTGCCCTGTAAGGGACATTGTCTAGGGCAGGGGTGTCAAACTCTGGTCCTGGGGAGCCGCTGTGGGTGCAAGTTTTCGTTCCAGCCAATTGCTGCTTTTACATGAGCTTCTATCATTTAATCATGCGCCTATATCCATCATTTTATATTTACTGTCAATAACAGACCTAAAAGGGAGCTTGACTCTCCAGGGTTTGTCAAAGGACATTAAGTTAGTTCAGTAAAAAGGTATTACCTGCAGTTTGTTTGTGGTCTGTGTCAATTGCTGATTATCACAGTAGTGGACACACCTCAGTTCATTGCTACACATTAGGCCCTAAAGAGCACCAATGACCTGATGTCTTTCCACTGCTGCGATAATTAGCAACAAATGGAGAAATGAGAGTGATATTAAAAAGCAACATCTTACCCTTAAAAAAAATCTTTAAAACATCACTAAACTCTGCTGAGAATATGCTGATTGACACAGTAAATATGGAATGATAGAGGGCATGATTAAATGAGAGAGGGGTTCGCGTAAAAGCGGGAACTGGCTGGAATGAAAACCTACACCGACAGTGGCCCCCCAGGACCAGAGTTTGACACCCCTGGTGTAGGGCATTAGGAAAATACCCTGGGTGTGGGGGCGGGGCTTGCTGTCATCTTAACAGTGCACCAGTGAATGTGATCCTGATTGATGAATTGAAACACCATGCTTCCTTACAGGAGGCTTTAGCCTTGTGCTGCTTCCTAAGTTCCACCCCCAAGCCTCAGAATTTAATACTCGAGCTGACGGACTGTGGTGAGATGCTTGATTGGAAGATCAACTTTCCCATCAAATGAGCTGCCCTGTGGCCAGCCACTCCATGAATGTTTCAGTGTAATGTTGGCGATGATCCGAACATGCTAGTCTGATTGGCTCCACCTTTGTAGCATATCACACACAGCACATGCCTGTTGTAATACTAAACTGGGTTGTAATGGTTCTGGTTTTCTGAGACTTAAGAGGGCAATTTGAGCTCACAGTGGGTCAGATGTAGTATGATATTGAGAGACTCGGATCTGTCACCTCATTGTGACTGTTTACCATGATGTTGTTTCATACTAAGCTGTTGCTCAGATGGAAGATAGCTCTTCAATGTCATGAGGTGAGCAGAACCTAAGCTGTGCCACCAGAACCCAGCGAGTCAGCGTGACCTACAATAGTGAAGTTTACCCCATCTCACCTTTTATCGCTTTCCCTCCAGGTATAAAATGCAAGAGTGCCGTGAGAGTAGCTGCAGCATGTCCTTCACTGTGGACCCACCATTCTTAGGAATGAAGGTTTCATAGCTTGAAAGCTTGGGGTTCGTATTGTATTAATGAGCTGACCAGAGGAGGATGGGCTTCCCCCTTGAGTCTGGTTCCTTTCAAGGTTTCTTCCTCGTGAGAGAGTTTTTCCTTGCCACCGTCTCCTTTGGCTTACTCTCTGGGGACCCTGGGCCCTGGACTATGTAAAGCGCTTTGTGACAGTGCTTCTTGTTAAAGGCGCTATATAAATAAAATTGAATTGAATTGAACTGAAGTCCAGGGAAGTGGCCCTTCAACAGCTATTCATGACATCAGCCTCCAGGAGGATAGAAGTACCCAAAAGGTCATTGTTTTCCTTCAGCCTGGCTACAGAAGGCCACAGACACTAGTGCAGCGAGGAACAGAGAGATTAACCACGATTTCTGAAGTTTCATCTGATCCAGGGGAGCCATTATCATTAAAGAGAAGCAGAAAGCAACGTTTTTCCCCAAACCTCCGGGGTGCAGCTGGTATGAAAACTAATGAGATAGCATCCATTTTCACAGGGTGAGACACTGTTCACTCCTATTTGCTTGTATTTTTGATTAAAACTCATATTTACCCCTTCCAGGTTTTGGGGGAAAAACTAATTTTATAACATCGTATTTCAATCACTTGCCCTGTCAAAGTCACAGGGTGCTAACCTAGACTTCAAAGGCACAAGGCTGGGGTCCACCCTGGATGGAATGTGAGGTCACATTTGCTGATATTGTTTCCATTTCATTGCACTCAAAAGGGGAAGATGAAATTTGTTATTTCATTAAGGAAGAGGGGCCTCTTGTTCCAGTGTTCCCAAGAGTAAAATGAACTTTCATTCACATTTTTTGTTCAGGGCGTGACAACCAAAACAGCCACATTTATTTTGTTCAGTATTTTAGCAGGCTGTTGTTGATTATTCACAGCCATCTTTAGCCTCGATTCACATGATCAACAAGGGATCGTGTGCCAGGCAATGCACTATAGATGGCAAATTATTATATGATCTGTAGTGCTGACCTTTCAAATCATTTGCTACCCTTGTTTTTACAGCTCATCAGCTCAAACTGCAAGTGTGCTGTGGAGCTTTTGTCTGTCTGGAATTCCCCAAAAGGAACATAAAGCAGTGCTGCCTTTTTAAGCAGGCATGTCTGTAGAAATTCAATGTTTATGAAATAAGTTATTAGAGGATTTTATCAGATGTTGTAGGGTCCCACTAAACATCTCACATTTTCCAATTGTGAAGTGACATATTTAGTTCTTTGGTCTGATTTGGCTTTTTCATAGGCAGCCAGAGAGAACAGAAATTCAATCATTTCATTTTCAGTGAGCCACTTTTAAAAATAGAGTAAAAAATGTAATGCCTGGTTACAATTGTTGTTGTTTAGTTATGCCTTCGTGTCCGACTCTTCGCAACTCCATGGACCACAGCACGCCAGGCCGCCCTGTCCTCCACCGCCTCTCGAAGCCTGC
>JAACJT020000226.1:3277-18202 GCA_009936485.2 Gymnarchus niloticus | reverse complement strand
GTCAGACTATAGGCTCTGGGTGTAGGGTCAGGCTTAAACCTCTAGGTGTAGGGTCAGACTATAGGCTCTGGGTGTAGGGTCAGGCTTAAACCTCTAGGTGTAGGGTCAGACTATAGGCTCTGGGTGTAGAGTCAAGCTATCGGCTCTAGGCGTGTTTGCTGGGTAACAAAGAAAACAAAATCAGTCTTACATAATGATCAGGAATAAGAAACAAGAAATATGAATGAATATTCTGGTCACCTAACACTTCCAGCTTATGATAGCAAAACTAACACAAGCAGCACACACACACACACACACACAAACACACACACGTAACAACAATTTAGTGTAACTGAGCATCTTCAGAAAGCAAGAGGAAATCAGAGTACTTCGGGTTAACACGGGAAGAAGGTGCACACGCGTCATAGAGAGGAACGCGACTGTGAAACACGACAGGAGGTTGTGATTACACCGTGTCTGTCTCCACGTGGAGTCTTGCCGGGCAACTGCTTCATCAGCAGAGAAGGCTCTTGTCAGTTGAGATGCATCACATTATACCCCCCCCACACCTGGCTTCCCTACTTCCTGTTGAGCTCTCATTCTGTCCATGTGTGCATTTAGTCATTTCATTGACAGCACATCATGGAGCAGAGAAGGCATATTTACAGGCCCCTGTGTGGATATGGCGAAACGTCATAAATCAACGGGCGATGCTAAGAGCCTCTAATGGACAGCAGCTCTTCGGGGACCATTTACTACAACTCAGTCTGGCACAACTGGGCTGCTCCACAACTGACACTGGACGTGAGGGAGTCATTTGTTCGGTTCACACAGGAACATGGTCCATCAGAGCGGTTCACTAAGGTTCACTCACAAACATGAGCCTTGAGGATATTTATTATGGTCCTGGGTACCAACACAGTCTTGCTTGTTTTTGCATTAATCCTTCAGCTTAATATAAGGAGTGATGGACACCACTCAGACACAAGTCACTCAAAACAAAAATGGCATAGGATCAAGGCGTGCTCATCTGTGATGAAAGCAACAATCGATTCTTACCGTACTCAGCTGCCTTAACTTCATATTATTTATAGGGATGATGGCTTTCCCCCACCCCCCAGTGCAGTTACCACACATTCTGTAACTTCCATCTCCAAATGGTTCACAAATTAATCGGTCTTCAGCTTGGATATCGCAACAAAAAACGTCATAAATCTGGAGCAAGCTGTTAAGTGCGGTCTTCTCATCTCAAATTAGCAAGTCAACAAGCTCTTAGTCTGTTTTCCGCACAAGATCGTTAATGCCTAGAGCCGGGACCTCCATGAGGCCCACAACGATTCTTCCCACCGTCAGGTTAGGCTTCAAGAAGTGAGCGTTGCAGGTCGGGATACGGAAAGACTCCGGGCATGAGCAAGAGCCCATCATTAACGCTTCCGTGTGTTAGCGCACACGTCTGACGTCGTTTTTTTAGAAGACTAACCTGCAATTCTTCTGAAGTGAGATCTCTCAAATTTGGTGATAAGTATCACAGTTTGTTCTCACACGATTTTTTTTCAGTTCGGTTATTCTGCTTGGCTCCTTTATCTTGACTGATGGGACGATGAGACTCATGAGCTTCACATTGCCACACAATGATTTAGTGCAGATTAATTATCATTAGCCACAGAGCATCCCTGATCTCTTTGTTTTTGAAAGCTTGAGTACGTCACTTTAGGTGCAGATTTCCATCCAAGAGGCAGGAGGGGACTTCACAGTGCTGCTCTCCTCGTTCAAACTCCCACACTCAGATCCTGCCGTCGTCAGGGTTGACCATGCAGAGGCTCATCGCTGACACCGTGACATTTCAGGTATATCTACAAGGCCCGCCCACTCGGGATAACCATGTTTCCAGCTGTTCAGCGACTCCAGATCAATTCTTGGAAGTGGAATTGGCTGAGTTCTGTCCTGACACAGCACTGAGAAAAACAAGGCCTTCTGGAGATAAACAAAGTCTGTTTTACACGGATGGTGAATTTGCAGAAGGAACTGTCTTTGTTTTTCCTCTCACAGCAGACCGGGATTCTCAAATAGATCAGCGGAAGAAAACAAAAAAAGTATGAGCATGCTGAAAAAACAGCTGTCACGGGGATGCCGCTTAGCGCCATTCTCTCTGAATTTTGACAAAACACCTCTAAGTTGCATCCACAGGTTGGAGGACTGAGCTTCCAAATGGGGCCAGATGGAGCAGCTTTGGTTTGATTTAAAAAAAAAGTCTTCCGCACTTTCAGCTGATGCCGTGTGGCGATAACAAACCCCCCCCCCCCCGACGCACACACTTTTTTCCTCCTCATCAGCCAGGTCTGTCCATCTCCATCCTTTTCTTTAGACTCCCCAGTAGTGGGCGGTTCTTGAGTGCCAGTCAATCTGTTTGGCACAGACCCGTCCGCACATCCACCAGCTGCTCTTTTGGCGCTGCTGCGCGTTCCGGTTTCCATGGTGACGCCAAGGCAGCCCAATGACACACAGAGCCTGGCCAGGTGCCAAGGTAATAGAGCCTCGCCGCTCCGCCTTTCTGTGCATCCGTCTGTGCGCTCGTGTGTGTGTGTGTGCGCAGTGCGTGCGTCTGTTTGCGTGTTCCTCTCCCAGCCAGTGCGGAAGAGGATTGAGCTGTGAGCCAAGCGCAGCCCCATTACACAGGCCCACCAGCTGTTTGTGTCCCCGTGCCAGCGCTCATGCTAGTGTGTGCGTAGCAGGAATGACACGATGTGGTGTGTCCATACGGGCTCTCCCCAGTGCTTTGGTTAATTTTACACACCCAGCCCAGACATTCTCCATTAGCACTGTTTCCAAGAGGAGGCTGGACTGGGCGGTAAGGTTACAGAGAGGTGAACAAGGTCGAGTGAGTCTAAAATTCAATGTTATTTATATAGTGCCTTCAAAAAGAAGCACTGTCACAAAGCACTTTACATAGTCCTGGGCCCAGGGTCCCCAGAGAGTAAGCCAAAGGTGACAATGGCAAGGAAAAACGCCCTCAGGAGGAAGAAACCTTGGCAGGAAGCCTCAGTGAGAACATATGGTCACCTTATAAAACTTGTGTTCTGTAGTGACCTACAGTATAACAATGACTTTAATTTTAATTCTATTTTATACATCAATTCGAGTACTGAAAAGCTTTCATGAATCATTGAAAACAAACATAAAATAGACATAAAATAAGGATCAAGCAGGCTTTAAGTACTGAAGAGAAGACAGCAGAGGTCTGTGATGTGTAGGACCTCTGGGTTTACAGTCAGTAGCTTCGAGACAGCAGCAGTTGAGCCTCTTCAGACGCCTCTTCACGCTGAGGTGTATTTTGACACCACTGTGAAGCTGTGTTGTCTTTGGCGCCACGGCGCTGTCCGCTGTCTTGACCCTTCTCGTGGACCATGTGACCTCTCCGGCTGCTTCCTCCTGGCCACAGCGGCATGAAGGCAGAGAGCTTTTCCAAAGGCTGCAGACGCGTTGGTATCCTGGGAGGAGTCCACGCAGACATGCGATGGAGCCCTCGCTTAAGCCTTTAGCTACATGATTTGTGGAGAGATCAGAGGCGAGTCCGCGTATGAAAGCCACACGAGTACACGTGCACAAGAAGCGGGGGGGGCATTTCCTGTTTCTTGGGAAATTTGACAGGTCTTGGTGGCATCGCAGCCCCAATAGGTCTAACGTGAGCTTTGAGCATGCAGTCTTTAACCTTTCAAAGGTCAGCCATCAGGGCCGCATGTTACATGTTACAGTTACGTTTCTATAGAGATTTTAACACAGAAAAACAAATGCCTGCAGTGGCTTCCTTGTTGACACAACAGGCCATAAATGCCTCCATCTAATTACTGCCTGAGTCCAAGCGTGTCAGGCTTGGACATGTTCCTTCTACCATGCACAATTACCCCATTCAATTGGTCAGAGGGATGCATCATTAAATTAGCCCTGTGGCCTTGTAGAATTGCTCATAAACAACCCTAGGCTCATCTTTTTCACCCCCCTCAATGCATAGTCTCTTCAACTCATTGTTGCTCCGTGCACGCTTAAGGGGGGGAACCCTAGCATGGTATTGACAAATTTACTGTTCAGAGTTTGAGATTGGCTTCATTCAGATAATGTATTAATCCAAACGTGGACAGACTGGGTGGTGCCTTAATCCAAACGCGGACAGACTGGGTGGTACATTAATACAATCATGGACAGGCTGGGTAGTGCATTAATACAAACATAGACAGGCTGGGAGGTGGCATCCATTTTAGGGTGTCCCCTGCCTCGAGACCTTGGCATCCTGGGATAGGATCCAGGCTCAGGGTGAGCCTCATGGGGTAAACATAATGGAAGATATAAAGATGGATATTGTAATTTACCTGATTAAGACAGAAAACAGAGATTTTATACAACATTAGCTTTTGTATTGAAGTTTGTATTCACAAACCAATCACTGAGTTAACTTAACATTTTGTTATATAGTTGTGCAAGGTAGAAAAGAAACCCTTAATATGGACATTAATACCTCCTCTGCCTCCCAGTAAATATGAATAATTACCTTCTAATTTAACTTGATCTTCTCACATGACTTATCCCTGGTCCTGGATCTTAGGGTTAAATTTCTTTCAGCACAAACACAGCCCCAATTCAAACATCACAGCTGATATATTTATCTAAATACTTACCACCTGGGCTACATTTTCAAGTCAGAAATAGAAACGTTAATTTAACTTGCACTCGGGTGGCTACAGTCCTTTAAAAAAGAACCCAAAAATTTATCACAGCACAAAGGAAGCCACAGGCACACCACTTCCATATATGGTGTTTCCCCACCCACATGAGACTTCCAGGAATCAGAGCCAGTCAGGTGCAACCTGAAGCCCCCACAGAAGGTTTCCCTAGATTTGCAGGTAATGAGGAGACCGTTGGAGCTCTGCAGCCTTCATGAGAAAGGACCGGACCAATGCCATCAGCAGGGGATCTCAGGGAGTCCCATATAGGGCCACCCTCTGCCAAGCAGCACCTCCTGGGCCCACCTGGTAAGGGTTATGGTGGCTATGGAAGAGTATCTCATTATTGTGCACACAAAACAGGATTCCTCTCAAGCCTCATACCAACTCACTGTTCTTCATTAAGAAGGATGGAGAATTTTACCTTCAGAAAAGGTCTGGGTGACAAACCAAACCTGCTGTGTATGGACTGTGGGTGATATTGTAATCTCCTAATTACGTCCCACGCTGAGCTTACTGGATTCCCCTCAACAGCTTTGTTACTCCGACTCAGAAGGGCGAATCGCACAGCGTCCGTCGCCACGCAGTGGGCATTACTCATCAGCTGCGAGACGGGATTAGATAACGCGCCGTGAACCCAATCATGCCTGACGCTCGAGAATATGCTCGCCATCCTAACAGATGGCAGGGGGCTGTGCTTTGGGAAATGCCACAGTGGGAACGGTCTGTAAACGCACCCAACAATGGTGTAAAATGTCCTCGGTCTTGATGGTCTAGACCTGCCACACCTTGCAGCCCAGCCAGTCACGAGGGTAACACTCATGCTACTTTAATGAACAGCAGAGAGCTCCTGAAGTCTGACCTGATGTTGTGTTAACCCGTCAAGAGGCCCCTCCACCAATCTCAGGACTCAGTCCCAAGATCAGCTGACACTCCTCCGCATTCTCTTACCATTGGCATTAATATTAAAACAGACCTATTTTTCCAGCCCAGACCAGGAAGTGACATCAGCTCTATGAAGCTCAGTGAAAATTACGTCTGCAGAAGGCTGCAAGAGGAAAAACGCAGTACCAGAAATGTGGATGGAAAAGCAACAAAAATTCACCTTCAGGGTTTGACAATGCAAGCAGAAATACACCCAGGTTCTCTGCAAGCATATCACAGGAAGGAAACTGTGGTTTGGTTGCCAGTGGAAACAGTGAATGTGTACTCTCTTTGTTAGATCCAAGATAGTACATTCCATGACGGGGTAGTAAAGAGGTAGGAAACAGCTGTTTAAACTGTGCTCATGCTTAGCTTCAGTGCAGAAAGTAAACAAACCTTACGCTGAAGTTTAAGATGCTTTTAGGTGATTAAAAAAAGTCTTACATATGCAGATTTCAGAATGATTAAACTCCTGCACTGGTCCCTGGCCTAGTAAAAGTCTGTATAGAACCTACAGATAGTAAACAAAAATCATAAACAACAAATTGACAAAGACACAAAGTCAAAGCATTCATTACAAAATGCTGATGCTTGGACGGAAGCGGAATGGCTGGCATTATGGGCAGGTTTGATAAAGGCCCCGTCATTGCCTACAAGTGCATCCATAAAGGCTGAAGTTAAAACAGAAGGTTGAAAGCTCAGTATCAAACCGACTGGTGATAGAATGTTTGTCTGACTTTTCTCCACACCCCTCTGAGGGTCAAGGCCATAGAGGGGCTTCAAATATTAACCTTGGGGGGGGGGGGGTGGAATGGATCCTTATCATCAGCAAGTTCTTCTTCGGCGGTGCCCTTGAAACAGCTCCGGCCTCACTCGGCACACACCGCAGGAGAAATTGGCATCGAGGACATAAGAAGGCGGCAAAACGGTGGGGGCAGGCGTTTGTGCACGCAGAAACATCACGTCTCTCTTCGTTTATCTCTCAGCTGGATGTACCAAAGCATCCTCCAATGCTCTGTCTCCATAGAGATCACATGGTTTTGGGCCACATGCCACGTGGAGAGCGAAAAAGCACAAAATACGAGGAAGGCAGAAAGTGTAGGTAAGAAGGGCACTGCAGCTGAAGAAGCAAGGTGTGACAGATCTGGTATCCAAAACATAGAACTTGGTCCAACCAAAACAAAAACATGAACCACAACCCAGATCAGGAGGGTCCAAACAAAATTGAGACAAACCAGGGAAAGATCACCGTTAGGAGCAATTAACTTTGATAACAGCCACATGGAGGAACTCACGGTTTGGAGGAAAGAATGAACAAAGGACGAAGTGGTCCTAGGGGGCCAGGATTAGGCCCAACCCAGGGGGTCTTTACAAACCTTTCCAGAGAGCCGCAGGGTCCAGGAGCAGCGTATTCATATGGAAGAGTCCTGATCTGATTTAACGTGTGAGGCGGTGCCAGCCAACAACCACAAAGACAGCGGACCGGCCTGTGAAATTGTGTCAAAGGAGCAAAATTTATCCTGACCTGGATTCACTTAAGCTGCTGAATAACAGAGTGGACGGAGTTAGAAGATTCACCTCAGGGCTGCATTCTTGTGCTTTTCACGTTGAGAACAGGAACATGAGGCGATTAATGAAAAGCTTTAAACCCAGAGGCCTCAAGACTACATGATTAACTCATAAATGGATGAATAATGCAGGGAACATGGATGATTGCGGAAAAAGAGATGGGCTTCACAGCTTCTCTCAGAGCAATTGACTGAATAACCTTAAGGAACCCCAGCAAAATGGCCTTTTAGCTCAGAGCTGGCAAATCCCAATCCCAGTTCACAATCAAACACTCCTTGTTAATATGCATCAGACCTTTTTACTCTGCCAAACAGGCCACCCCGGTGAACAGGAGTGTGAATAAATAAAAACACCAGATTCCTTCTTTAAAAGCATTTTCTAATGCTGTACTCCGTAATCTAATTGGCAGAGACGCGGTGAAATCAAAGATTAGATCCAAATCTCTTCATCTCAGAGGAACAATACAGTTTGCCAAACTGAATCACAACCAGACATCATACCCCTCTCCTTATTGCAAGTAATCGCTCTGAAACTGCTCTTAAGTGCCTTATTTATTGCTGCTGCTTTCAAATCATTAAAGTAATTAATGCTCATTTGGACACTGGGAGCTAAATAAAACTTTAATTTCTCTCTTTGCAAACTCTTGGATGCGGTACCAAGTGATATTTCCCTTCATAAGGTTTGCAGAGATTTCGAAATAAAACAAAATTCATGACAAACTGGAAAGGAAAATGCAAAACTGTGCCGAGTCCTTCACAAGCTAAACACAACAAACGGACCCTTTAATCTACAGCCTTTAAACATCTGAGTGTGAATCGGTTACTGTGGAATTCGCATTGTATATTTTACATGGCTCCCCTCTCCGGTAAATTATAACTGAATAAATTTATTAGAGTTTAGTTTCAATAAACATAAAAATAACATCTAGAGTCAGCAAAAAGGGATGTGCTTGAAGACCAGCACTGGGGCAATTAGAGTAGGCAGCTATGGGCAGACAATAGGCAAGGCCAGATGAGTGCCATGCAGTAAACCAGGCAAGAGCAGGTGTCACCATCCCGGAAGAAAGGCTCTGCATAATGAATGAACCGCCAGCCCCAGCAATTCCTGATCCCACGCAGGGAAGAGTGGGAGGGCCGTAGCTCTGGTGCAGAGCTGGTTCTCCGTTAATCATTTCCAGCTCATGGGGGCCGGGGGGGGGGTGACATTCTGGACGAGGAGGATCATGTGTAACAAAGACCCAGCAATGTTCCAATCAGGCCTTTACGACCCCACTGAGGCCAGGTCACCAGCGCAGCATCAGTGCCAAGCCCTCACCTCTGCTGGGGGATGTAGGAATGATGGGGCCTGGCTCCCTGACTGTTGCAAGGTACTGGACAAGCAGTCTGAATGAAGGATGGATGGATGGATGGATGGATGGATGGATGGATGGATGGATGGATGGACAAACTGAAAATACAGTATGAAAGTTAGCAGGCCGTGTGTATTTCTAAGCAAATATTACAGTCCTTCCCAGAATCTTTAGATTTCTAACAGATTTAATGCATATTAAAGATGTCTGTTTATCCAAGTCAAACCCCCAGATAGGGCCAGTGTTCTGTGGCAGGGCCCGACTCTAGAGCAGGCAGGCCTGTTCATGCCCTGCCCAGCTAGACACTTCTCCAGCGGGTCTTTCGGACATGCACAGTCATAGCACATGCTTTGCTCTTTTTAGGCTCTTTTTAAGGAGGGTGTGATGCGTGTGACTCTCGTCGTAATGTGAATGCATTGTGCGTTGTAACCCGGGACACTGTACACCCTCCAGCTCTAACTCTGAAGAAAACCACAGGCGAGCAGCCCAGTTCGACGCAGTTAACATAGCTTTAGGGAAGCCCGAAGTTAAAGCTGAACTGATAGAAAAGACCCCAGACTTCCCCATTAGAAGGAATGCAGATCAAACAGCAAACAGACAGTGGTGACTGGTAACCCACGCTGATACAGACCTGAACCACATTTAACTGGACCCATTGGCAAAGCTCCTGAAATGTCCTGGCTCCTGTGGTAATACTGAGGTCAAATGTCAATTGCCTTCACATGTGAGTATTTTGGAATTGACCCAACAGCAACCGTTTTTGACCTAGGTACTTTTTCCCAGCATGTCATGTGTTAGACGTTGAAGAGATTGCTCACGTGGGTGGATCAGACCATGTCAACCCTCAGTACCCATGTCTGCAATTTGGCTACAATCTCTGGAGCGTGATGCCACCTTAGCGACAGTTATGCATGTTCACTGTTTTGCCTATTCATTTTCTCGCGCTGGCCCCAAACACGGTCGCCCGTCAGCCTCCGGTTGCAAATAAAGGTTCGATTGTGATTCCACATCGTAAGTGGTTTGATGGCCACGTCACGCAAACGTTGCCTGTCAGCCTTGCGCCTCTGACCGATTCCAGCCTTTGTTGATTGGCGTAACCAGAAAACAAACCGGCGTTGCTGCGGCCGATAAACTTGGCATTCGGCTTAATGGACTGTTTGTGGTGGCCGTCGTCCAGACAACACTTAAACTTGTTAACTCTAACTGTCTTTTCTTTCCACGTGCCACAGTCTCACTCTGGAACTGTTGTGTGTCACTTATGTGTATTGTTAAAATCTGTTGCACTGCTTCGCAGCTGAGGGAACCCAGGAACCCAGAACTCTGTGAACAGCTGTCCGACTGCTGCTCTGGGAAGACCATGTCTTCAGCAGCTTGGCCTTCGTGAATGGATAAATTATTGGAAATAAATCAGACATTTAAACAGGCTCAGAGCTCACACCCTCACAGTACTTGAGTAAGATTCCTTTAACTAACGCTATTTTTCACTGCAATCCTTGGCTCACTTTTCTCATTGACGCCAGAGTTTGGGGCACCCATTCTCACCCCCGCGTCTCACCAGATCCAGTCCCTGGAATGTCAGCTATAGGATCCATCTCTGCCTTAACCAGCTCCTGGTTGTTCTGGCTCCTGTCATCGTCTTCAGAGGCCTGCTCATGGGGCATAACCTGCCTTCTGAGGCTCTCTGTCCTCTGAGGCCTCCTCGAGGGGCCCAGCCTGCCTTCTGAGGCTCTTTTCTGCCCTCTAAAGATGACACTGAATGCCTGAAGACTTAATGGCTTGTTTCCCCTCAGAAACACTAAGCTACGCATACAGAATTTTTTTAATGAATGAAAACCCAATTTTCCATGTTGCTTTTGCAATTTTTTTTTAAAAAAGGTAAAATATGCAGCATTGACACTTAAACTGTGCCATGCAAAGAATGTTAACTAAAAACAAATTTAAAAGACAGATTTAAAACATAATTAGCAATCATATTGTCTTTTAATTTCTAAAGATGTTGTTATTGTGAAACATGTATGACCAATCGTGTTGTCCTCCTTTCTATGTAGACCGATCAATGGCTCTTAGCCTGTGGACTCCACGTCCTTCCTCAGTGTACTCAGGAAAACTCGATTCAGTTACTGATCCTTGGAAACGACTGTGTATCGTGAAGTGGACCAGGGCTACCTGGCCCCCCCACAGTACGCGGGGCCTGTATTCGTAGCTCGACCCTTGTCCTAGCAGTGTGCTGCTGTGTGAATGTGCCAGGCCTTTCGATTACGTAAGCCACATGAGCACTCATTCCATCACTACACCGTTGAACCATTTAGCTGCGTCATCCGTCCCTGAATGCAGTCGCATTTCGCTGCAGAGAAGGCATGGCTGACTGTTGATAAAATAATGCAGCATACTGACTCAGCACCATCCGGAGCCTGGCAACCTTCCCTCCACATCTCCATCCCCTGAGGTCTCCATAAAACAACCATCTGTAACTCTGGAAGTATACAAATCAAACCCTGGGACTCTCAGATTATCTTAAAAATTTCCAAAAACACTCATAGAGGTGATATGACTTGTTTGTTATCAAAGCCCACATATGAAGCCTTTGCAGACAGTGTGTTTCTTCCCATAATGCAGTGCTCCGACATGCAGACCACCCAGCCATATGCCTTGCCTGATTCCCACCCCTTTTCGGCTTGCTTTCCTGCCGTCTCCGGCCTTTTGAAGCGGCTTCAGCTCAATGGCATTCCCCTCTCAGTTTGAGCTGTCACTTTCTGGGACTGTGTGCCTGAGAGGACCTGGGGTCCACTCAGAAGCCTTTGTCTTGGTAATGAATTGGAGCACAATGAGACCTCCAGTAGTTACCTCTCTGCTGGGGCTCGACGTGAGGGATAAGGAGGGGGGACACAAAGGGGGGTCAGGAGCAGCACTCTGTTAACAGACCATTTTTCTTGTTTGGGATCCAAGAAGACAAAGGGATGAAAAGTACCTCTGATGCCATTAAACAACAAGGAAATGATGACCGTGCATTGTGGCAGTGACAGAATAAATGGCTTTGAGGTGGGAGGTACACTTTCTAAAGGACTCGGGAGATTCCATAATGGAAACTATCTGTAGGTGGTGGCGGATTTTCTTCTTTTGTTTCCGAGCCCCCCCACCCCAGGACCTCTCACCTCAGGTCCCCAAGCACAATGCGATTCCATACCAATTTTTAATATTTGTCTTAGAAGACGTCACCCACTGTAAGTTCCATCAAAGGGGGCACGTTTGACCCGGTGATACCACCTAGTCAGGAGATGGGTAGAGATGAACCATGTTGACTCATTAGTCATGTGGTGTCAAACTCTCTCGAGCATTCCCAGGTTTCTCTGAGAACATTTGCTGGCCTCAAATTGAGAAACCAACCGCTGTAAGGCTTACATCTACCTTCATAGTGTGGGAAGAGTTATCATAAAAAATCTTGCCTTATATCTGATCTTCACAACATCTCTTTTAGGTCAGTGCTCACAAAACATTGCATGTTCACGTCCCAGGATGGTCTGTGAGGTCCTTAGAGAAAGGTGATAAGCTTGACCTTTTTGGGAGATTTCCCAGGGGTGCTGACTTGGCTAGGGTGTAGGGGTGAGAAGCTGATTGCTGCCTTTAACCCTGCAGGTCCCTGCCGTAATTATAGGTATTTTTTCCACACATGACTCAACACTGCTTCTGCCAAATGTCTTGGTGCCGTTTGACATCAGTTGCTGGCATCAGATCTTTACCTATTGAAGGGCAAGTAGGTAGATGTCTGTGTTGGGCAACTTTTGAGTAAAGGGCTTACCTTTCACCTAGACAAACTACAGCCTCTAGTTTTTAAAAAAACACATTTGTGCCGGAGCCACAGACAGCCAAAATAAACTGGGCTTTGTTGTTGATGTTAATCATTAACCCCCCATTATAATTGCAAACATTGTTATGTCGGCTGACCTGAAGTGCAGGCCATTGAACTCTTTAACCCTGTAGACCTCCTTAGCCGCTGTCCTTCCTCCCCTTAACTCCAGGATTCCTGGAGGGCTCCTTGGAGACACACACCCCTGATCCTTAGAGGCATGCCCCGTCAGCATGCAGGGGGGGCATTGTGAGCTAATCACGTGCTCTTCCGGACGTCCTGCTCTGAAAGACACCATTGCAGGTTGCCCTGGGTCTCCGCAGATAATGGTATCCAGGTTGGATTTCAACGTAATGCCCTGTGAATTTTAATCCACCTCGCAAAAGCCGGGGCAACAGCGCAGGGGTGGGCACAAGCATTACCCTAAGAATGTGTAAGAACTCACCAACCGTACGGGAGCTGGTTCGAAGGCGGTGGTAGATCCATCCAGCCAGACCACTCGATAAAATATTAAGCAAGAGTTACCAACACCCACAGGCTTCCAGAGTGTCTGGCTACCCGGTTTCTATAGCGACAGGGGACTTAGCCCTGAAAAACGGTGAAGGGCTTCCCTGCTGCTCGTGTGCCGTCAGAGGCACGCGTCCCAACGGCTGTGAGCATTTTACTGCAGGCCACCTCTCGTTCGTCAGCTGAGGGCTCCGTCGTGGTCTACAGACAGATGTGTCTGGCTGTTCCTTGGCTTCACAGGGTTTTGCGGCAAGCCAGGAAAAGCTGCAAGGAAAAAAAAACATGAGAAGACTTTTATTGAAGTCTCGTTTGACTGTGAAGTTAATTGTCATCCCCCATTTTGTTCTTTCAATAGGAGAGAGGAGGAGCAGGGGATAAAGTAAGGGTGTTCTTTTGCCAATCTTGGCTTTGTGTCAAATACTTTTATGGCGTTTCAGTCCTGTTATGTAGAAACATTAAATCCACTCTTGCCAGTATATTTATTTACTTATTTTTGCTTTGCCCTGCGGGTGGTTGACACATTGAAGCATTGCATTATGGGAACAAACCATTTCATAATAGAAACCCTCATTTATTTTCTTTTACATGTATGGCTGTGACATGTGTCACTAAGCAAAAAGAAAGGCCTCGTTGTTATGCCTATTTAACATGCATGCTATATTTCTGGAAAGCACATGGCAACTGTAATCTGTAAAGTAACCTGTGTATGGTAGCTTACTGTCCAGGATGCAGGGGCACCAATTCATTTGGAAGGACTCTAGTACCTCACTTATAATGAATATTAAAAAGAAGTATAATGCTCATCTTCATATGGAAAAGGGCCCCTTACTGTGCTGTTATCTAGAAATGACCCAGTCATAATGATTCATATTGTGAGGGCTACCATAACTTGATTAATATCCTTAGTAACATCATCAGAAGTCACTCAGATGGTCTACATGATCTCTTCACCTTCTCATACAGTTTAAAGATGGCTATCATTAAATAATACAAAAATGATACATTTCAAACTCACGTTTAAACTGCAGCTCCATGTTCAATGTGGCTGTTATCGGGGATTTTTTCTCTAAATGGGATTTAAAGTCTTATGAAAAGTCACCCATGCTCTGATTCCTTAATTGCAGGTGGGCTGAGGTTTCCTTTCCACTTCTGCCTTAAGGCTGAGACGTAATGAAATTTCCTCTGACCTGCTAATTATCAGCAACAGACCGAGTAAAGATATAACGGCATATCAGAAAGGCCATCCGTGCTCAGAGATTGGTCCGGCCGGGTCTTTCATGTCTTTCTACCGGGCCACTTCCTCGATGACACGGACGTGACAGATAGGCTAACTGGGTCGGGAGCCTGCATCTGGGGTCAGGAGTGTGGGATGTCCTCGATCCTGTGAGGCCACCATAGTGCACTCATTGTCCCATTGAAGGGGTCAGTGAGCCTTTCCTTTTGTGGAGGGGGGAGGGCAGTCGAGGTTCGGGGGGGTGGGGGGGATTCCATGAAAGTTCAAACGCCTTGTCAGCTTGTAAAGTGCCTCCAGACGTCGGTGAGGTGGTGGTACAATGGGACCGTTCATCGCTACACAAGCTGAATTGTTCTTGGCTCCATGCGTGGGGGCAGACAGGATGTTCCTGCCTCCCTCCATATAGCAAACGTAACATTTATGAAGTTTCAGCTCTGCTCCCTTCTCAGAAAGTAACCACACCACTGACAAGCATTGATTCTGTAACGATTCAATAAGCGTTACACGGCAGAGACAACGTTCACACAATGACTCTGTAACAATTCAATAAGCGTTACACGCCAAAGACAGCGTTCACACAATGACTCTGTAACAACTCAATAAGCGTTACACGGCAAAGACAACGTTCACACGACTCTGTAACAACTCAATAAGCATTACATGGCAAAGACAACGTTCACACGACTCTGTAACAACTCAAATAAACGTTACACGGCAAAGAAAACGTTCACACAATGACTCTATAACAACTCAATAAGCGTTACGTGGCAAAGGCAACGTTCACACAATGACTCTGTAACAG
>JAACJT020000225.1:0-21050 GCA_009936485.2 Gymnarchus niloticus | reverse complement strand
TTGAATTCAGCCCTCTGTAGGTTGATGATTTTCATTTCCATCAAACAATGTGGCATCCTTTCATTCCTAACACATTATCCAGTCCATATCAGTATAGACATCTGACATGATTTTTCTTCCCATTGAGATCTGATGTGTTTTCAAAGTGTTCCTTTAATTTTTTTGAGCAGTACATACAAGTTATGTATGACATTGTGTGTTACTGAGTCCGAGCTTAATTGTGTGTCTGGGTTGCTTCGGTAGTGTGACTCCGACCACCCCCTGCTACAATTAGCCGTGGATGCGTTTTATTTTCACTTTTTTTTGCGCCAGTTTTTAGTTTGTTCGATGTGATGTTTAATTCCTCAGAGACTGCAGGATTAGGTTCGTGTGTGTATTTTTTATTATTATTTTGGAGATATCCACGTTCTACACTGAATGATCGTCTGTCACATATTATGTAACTTCTGTAAGTAAAACTGTAATGGTTAAAAGAAATTCCCATCGTCTTTACCATACAGCCAAACGAGATTTGTTACGACCGCCTTCGTCTCACGTTGCGTGTCTAAACGCTGTAAGTCAGACTCACGGCTTGTATAAAGACTTCCCCTTCGCTTTAAATGTATTCACTACACAGCTCGATCCACCAGACTGCATACACCGTAACACTAATGCCTACTCCGATTGGGAGTGGCAAGTTCTAATGCAGGAAGCCTAGCTTTTCTGCTTTTCCCCCATGCAGGGAGGGGAGAGAGAGTTGATTTTCCTCTCATAAAATTACGTTTAGAGACATTATCTTTGCTTTATCGGGGTTTTTTTTTTCCGTCGATGTTCACAAATTCGTTGAACCAAAGTGTCTGCCGATTTAATGTCTGCTAACCGATAATTCGGTGGAACTGTAGTATGTGTTAGCTGAGGCATACGCAGCGACAGTACGTTCTTATTCCAAGATGTATCAGGTGTGTTGTAGGTCTTTCACGGTCACGCTCCTGTCATTTGACCGGTGCCGCCAGCTTCCTCTTTTGCCTGCATTCCCAGACCCTCACACCACACCCCCCTTTGACCTCTGCTGTGGTGATCTATATCATCAACAGAAATGGTAATAATCCAAAGAATGACACCAGGGGTAACCTGAGGAAACAGTGCTATGCTTTCAGAGACGGAGGGCGTACTCTGTCAAAGCGCTGAGTTTTACCAGGAAACCTGGAAAGTTCTGAAGAAAAAGCCCTCATTTTGCTTTAAAAAGGGAGGGAGGTGTGACATATATTACTATAAATCCTGTTAAAGCTTTATTCACATCTGTTCAGCTTCAGTGGGTTCCTTTAAAAGCGGCAATTCAAACATTACACTAAGAACAAGGCATAACCTCAGTTCTGGAGAAAAATTGATGAATTTTTACAAATTGTGTGTTCAGCTCTCTCTGGTGTTAAATATCGTGGGCAGTATTTTCAGTCTGGAAATTTCACTGCTAAGTATTTGATCAGCAGCAGTCACTTTACAATGCACCGTCTAAACAAATTACAGTTATCGCAGTTCATCTGTGTACTCTCAGTTTAAATGTAGCACAATTTCCAACTAATGCATTCAAATATAACTGGGTAAACTGCAAGATGGATAATTAAATAAGTAACTGTCAAGAAATTAAATTTGTGACAAATAATGACCAAATGGAAGGATGATTTAACAACATTCCTGAAGAAATAAGGGACAATTTCCCAAGCCACACACTTTGCCAGTCTTCACAATTAGTCAGATGAGGTTTGCTGAAGTTTAAATGTCCTGTTGTCATCAGACAGTCAACCACTTGAAATGACTGTAAATACACAGTAGATGTGTAACTGTATGGATATGTTCTGCATTCCAGAGAGGTCCCATAGTTCAAAATGAAGTTTCAGGCTCTCAGCCAGGAGGGGGAGTAAAAAGGTATCAGAATCCAATCCTGTTTTCTTAGATAACTTGTTCCTGTTGACACAGTAAATGTTGATGGTTTCTGACACTGAAGAAATATACTGTACAGCCTTCACCTCAAACAAATTAAAAGGTAGTGTAGTGGCTCAGTGGTTGCTGATGTCTGCTCACACCTCCAGAGTTAGGGCCTGTGCAGGTTTCCTCTCATAGTTCAAAGGGGAACTGGCATGTTTATGTGTGTGATGGACTGGCATCCTAATCCAGGGTGTACCCCAGCCTTGTGCCCTGAGATGGACTGGCATCCTAATCCATAGTGTACCCCAGCCTTGTGCCCTGTGATGGACTGGCATCCTAATCCAAATGAATGAAAATTAAACAGGAGATGACTGGGATGTGCAGAGGAACAGTAACACACGGGCTCTTAAACAGGATGCTCACATGAGTACTGCCACAGCAATTATAAATGACTTGAGTTGCATGAAGTCACATAATGCAAAAAGAACAAACTACAGCTGTCTAAACATGAGTGACCGTGACCACAGGTGACGAAGCCATCTGTGTGGGAGCGGGAGTAGGGGACTTGACCTTTGGGGTGGGGAATGAGGGTTTAACCAGCCCAGGTGGACTGGAGATCTCAAGAAGAACACAACAGACAAATAATCTTGCATGGAAAAAAACAAACGGCTTTTTATTAACTTTCTTTATTTAGCTCTAGCTTTAGACCTGACCTGACTGTGCAGTTATGCAGCTAATGAATCATTCAAGTATCATCACTGCAGTCTTTGTCTAAATGGTTCCTAAAAGTAGTTTATAACCATAGAACATCTTTTAACCAACCTTTTTATTTTGCCCGTGATCTTGTGCTTTGGCTTTTTGTGGTAAGAGTACTTGTTTTCTACACTGAATTATTGGTGGTGAAATATTGTAGCACTTAAGGTTGTGTAATGCAGAAAGGCACACGATTATTAAGAATACATTGATCTGGAGAGCTGTGATAGTAGTTTATTTTTTCATTGCTGCCCTTTAGAACTATTTTTATTTTAGAAAGTAGGGCACCTAAAGAAAAATCACAGATTTCTTAATATATAATGAGCACGATGCCTCTCTGAAATGTGCACGGCAATAAGGAGAAATTGTAATGAAAACCTAGAACTGGATGGCATGCAGTCTGTTCCCAAATAAACCTCATAAGCAGAGGTGCGATGGCGATGGACTTTGCTTCGGTGGAATATGCACCTACCTTTTCTTTTTTTTAAATCATGCCATAATGGAAAATTGGCGTGTGCACCCAGGTCACTCTAAATCTAGGCATCAGGAGGAAGATAATTTAAGTAGAAACAAAATGTATTTTTACTCTATATACAGAACTTCTCTAGAACTATGCAGTATTTTTACATTTACAAATGCGAGTGCCTCAGCCTCTATATTGATGTGGATCTTGAGAAAATTCAGTGTGTAAATTGGTTATTATGTTAAGTACAGCCTAGCCATGTGGATGTTTTCCTGTAATGTAATACACCCTCTGTCAAAGTAATATAACAGCCTCATTCCAGGGAGCTTCAGTCACATTGTGGGCCCTCAAGTCTGTCACTAACTGAGGTACTTTAATGAGAATTTGCTGCCTTAAATATTCACAGCCGACGAGATACGAAGTCTGTTATTACATTTCCCCCCAGTCTACTTGTGATCGGGTTGCAACTTCACATTGGACACACACGTTGTGTAGACATGCTAAAACGCTTAGCTGCTTTAAAAAAAGAAGCCCGGCTGTCCTGACGCACCACCTGCTTGCACACTTAGATCCAGAGTTAGGTTTTTTTGGCCATCATGTTGTGACTGTGAGTAGCGTGCCATCACTTCTTTTATTTCATTACATGCATTATAATGTCGGCTGTACATAGGAGAGGTCACCAGGAGAGGTGCTAACTGGATGACATCCGTCCTCCACTGCTGTTTATCCAGTACAGGGTTGCAGTCAGACGGGAGCCTAAACAGGACCCCGTACTGTTGCACACCTTAAGACGTGTTTGCAGGAAGAACGGGACAAAATAACTCCTGAAATCCTTCATCATTTGGTATCCTCAGTGTCAAAACGTCTTTTAAGTGTTGTGAGAAGGAATGGCAACATTACAGAGTGGTAAATGATTTACTGTCCCAACTTTTTTTCCAATGTGTTGCAGGTCTGAAATACAGGAATGGATGTATATTAACAAATAAAATGAAGTTGACCAGACAAAACATGAAATATCTTGGGTTCATACTGTCTGCATTGAAATAAAAGTCAAAGTAAATTTAAGAATCACTGGGTTTATTTTTTATTTGCATTTTCCATACCATCCCAACTCTTTCTGATTTGGGGTTGTACATGATCTCTAGGCACATTCACTAACTCAGACTTGTACCTCCTACGGTGACACACACGCACATCCACATACACACACATGCATGTCCCATAAATGCTGTAAGATACACGGCTCTAAGGAGCAAAAAGGACTTTCAGTACGTAATGCAATGCATGTTGATTGGGAGGTCATTTTTGTTTATTGCAGTGGTGCTCAACTGCAGTGCAAGAAGCTGGAATTCTGCAAACCCTAACAGACGATTGCTGTGATGACCAAACGTGCACCAAGCTGCTAAACCATTCTTAGGAATCCTGGACACAAGTCTTTTACGGGCCAGAAATTGTGGGGATTGCACTGTCATTAAAACATAAAAATAAAATACCTCAATAAATAGTCATGTGAAATATTTTAACAGGACAAAAAAGGGACATATATAATGATGTTGTACCACCAAACAGGTTTGTCATGGTTTCATTGTGTTAAACCTCAAAGGCGGTGACCCAACCCAGAATCCAACTGCACAGGCACAGATCTCAGTATAACTACCCTAGAGAGAGTGCCTCCAAGAAGAAGGTCGGGGCTGGCCTACAAGCGTACATACTGGACACCTTCATTTGCAGGGCTGTAGGCCTAAGTATGAGTCCTCATTCTAGATCCTTACCCTCAAATGGTTTGGCTTTAGAGCTACAGTAGGACCAGAGATTAACATTGTCAGTCTGGACAATGAATGATTTAATGAAAACATTGTACCTCTGTCCGAAAGTAGGTGTGCATCTCTCCTGCACAAATGAAAAGAATATTTGATAGACAATATTCACAGCATTCGGAGATTAAATACAATAAAACAGATTAGCTTTTTACTTTAGGTTTAACTTGAAATTTTGTTTCCAGTGCAGCTTTGGACTATAAAAACAAATAGTAATGTAACAATATAAGTTCACTTTACTGTACTTCCAGCTGAGAGATGGTGTTCGTTTTTAATATTGAAATTTTTATCTGAAATGAATCTGCACAACAACTCCCAATTATGAACTTCCCAGACTGCAAGCAGTAGCTGTCATTCCCAAACCGGATCCAACCGGACTTGCCAACGGCATCTAAAGAGGGTGCTTGCCAAGGAGTATCTGACACCTGATGCAACCCGAGAGGACCAACTTAAACTTTCACTCTGGGCATATCCGATTGAGTCGCCATAGCTATTTATCACTCATATGTGTTTGAAACCAGATTGTGCGTTATGCCTTTTTTGAAATATAATTGCTTATCAAATTGTCTATAAAAATCCTATTTCATGGGATCAGAGAACAAGGATAGGTCTTCAGAAGATCAGAAGACTGTGGTGTCAATGGAATTGTCTGTGGAACAGTGATTTCTCCCGGTGGAAGTGATATCAATGCAGAGAAATATAATTCAGAGCATTGGTGGCTACCGGCACAATATCTGTCTTAATGTTTAAATTATGGGGGGTCTCTTAAAGGAAATGCAGAAAGTTTCTAAAGGAGCAGAAGCTGATGATGGAACATATCCAAAACCAATCAGTGACAAAAACATGGGCTGTATTAAAAACAGCAGAAAGGCTAAAGGTCACCTGGAAGCAGCTTACATCTAAAGGCTAATGCTCTCCTTACATCTCACACGGGCATCCAGTCGGCTCTTATTTTTCAACTGGATCCACACTGATTTTGTCTAATCTAGCTTCTTTTTGCTTTTTTTTGTTTTATATCAGTCACAATAGTATATACATAAGGAGTAAACATTTTGGGTGGGTTGAGGTGTTTTATTGTGGAGTCATTTAGGGTGGGGGGGGGGTGGTTAAGGCACCACTGAAGGTCAGGAAACACAGAGCCCCTGAAAGGGGAAAACAACAGCTGAATGGAAGTTGTCTTCCAAACTGGCAGAAGTTTGGCTGCAGTTTAGAATTTCTCACTTTGTGTATGAGATCACTCCCTGCGGTGCATAATGGGGGTGCTGTAGTGAGGAACTGGGCCAGCCTGGTGGTCCGCTTCCGACATTGGCAATATCGTCATGGGGGGGGGGGCTGCAAAAAAGATGAAGGGGGCTTTAAGGCGGTCTGTTCATTTACAAGCCTTCGGAATGACTAGCTATCCTGTAATAGCTCTTAATCGTTTCCACGTAGCTGGAGATGTCAGCATCAGGGTGCCTCTGCGAAGAGATATCAACGTTGCATTCAATAAACGGCTCATCTGCTGTTGGAATGCTCTACAGTGAGGAGAAAGGGATATCAGAAAGACAGCTGCCTTTTTCGAGAAACATGTGGAGCTTTAAAAATGAAACAGGATAAAGGGCAAACCTATATCCACACCTCTGAGGTGTGGCATGTTTACACACATCCTTGCTACTGCAGCCTTTCAGAAGGTCTTCGTGCCTAAGTATGGAGACTGCATTTGGAGCATCTGGAACATGGAGGGAGAGAAAAAGAGAAAAAATATGAGTGAGAGAGAATTCTGGTGGACGGGGAGAGAAATAAAGAGCACAGAGAAGCTGAAAATGACACTCACGCGGGATTTAAATAATCCGCCCTTTCCGGTGTGTTTTTTGAGTGGTGCTGTTCTGCTGGCTCGCATACTGAAGGCTCTGAATTGTTTTGGAGCTTTACGGACAGACACCACTGTTGTGCTTGTACCACGTGGACCCGTAACACCTGACAGGGGAGAACACTCCTGCAAGCGGATGCAGCAACAGCCAGGTGCGCTAAAACAGCGGAGGAAACGTTATCCTCTTGGGGGACCCACTCTCTGTACATGGAATCATGTGTACTGGAACGATAAACAATTACGATGCGATCAGATGGCAGCTGGCACAGACTTTCATTCTGAGTTACTCACCTTGCAGCGCAGTGGCAAGAAACTGTGCAGTTTGACCTCTGCCACTCCCCCATTTGTCTCTTCACATAGGAAATTGCCAGCATTCCAGAAGTGAACGAGTTGGACACAATGCCAGCTTCTGGCCCTGTTTTCGAAAGGTACAACAGTAATATACTGGGCCATACTGAGATCTTATCATGAAACTGTACCAGTCCATACGGGTATTTAAACTATTATTTACTGACAAAGTAGCAGATCTATTTCTACTTTCTAAAATGTCTCCCCCTTCGCTATGAAGACTACTTCCACATGTCACATAAACTCCACGACAGGGGGACAATAATGAATCAGTGTGGAGTAGGTTTTCCAGATCAGTTTAGACCAGCCTAACATACTCATTGGGGGCCACTTATCAGGTTGGTAAAAATGCACACAGCAACATGATGGAACACTGTTTTCCTCCTACAGTACCCTTGAGCACCTATAGGTGAATATGAAGTTAAAGATGTCTGTCTTTGTATTAAAGATTACAATTTCAAACATCCCATAAAATGGAACATTTACAGGCACTATTGATGCTCACCACCTTTCTGAGGCTGGGACGACGACCTCAAAAAGTCTGAACACTTCTGTTGTACTTCCAGGCTGTCAGAGTCCATACCTAGTTTAGGATACAAAGTATTAAAACCTTTCCAAGATCTCTGGGGTTTCCAGAACATCCATATTTTTTTAACGTTGCAGTTTTTGTGGTGAGGAAATTCACCATTGCGGGAATTACTGAAACAACAGGCCTTTAACATCCTGAGATAGCACCACAGTAACAGGGCAAGAGTATCTGTGATGACCATCTATATGTGGGACCAGAGGAGTTCTATACTTCCGGCGGTGACGGCTGACCGTGACCTGGTCTGCCAAAGACGAAAACATATGGCCATCCCTTTAAACGACTCGGTGATGAATAGAGTTTAAAAGTAGCCTTATTTGCAACCATGGCAACGTTCATGTATACAAGGATCAGGTCTGTCTTGTGATTTCTGAAGGTATTCTCGAGCATCCAGAGATTTTTTTGTTGCTCGCATACGTCGGTGGTGAATTCGATCTCATGTTGGCCTGCAGTATGGTTACGGTAAAGAGATCGGGGTATCAGAACCTTGAGCAGGGAAAAGGCCCCGGACACAACAGAGCAGATCTGCTTAAACATCAAGGTTTAAATCACCTGCAGCAGGATTAGTGGATCCAGTCATCTGTCATGCTGAACTTAATCTTTCCTAATTAATCCCATGGCGGTCAGACAAAAGGAGGTTCCTGACAGTTCCCTCATCATATTTGTACTGTCAACTACAAGGATTAAACAGAACACCAAGGCAAAACAGGCAGAGTCTGCTTGGGTATTCCTCTTCTTACCAAAGCTCTTACTGCCTTAAGTGCGAGGAACAGAAGAACTGTAGCCATACACAGAGCTATCAGTTTCATGGAAAGAAGTGACCGCGGGATACATAACAGTGTAATCTTTACCTCTGGTCCAGTTAACGAATGCCAAATAACCAGATATGGTGCCTTCGATACATGCATATACTGTAGCTACACCCAGACCATTTGTGGTCATAATTCTCCTTAAACAGAACAGTTAATAATTAAATATGCAGCAAAGATACTAAGAAAACTCATTGCTTCATTGCATAGTGGCTGCACTGTTTGGGGTTGTATATTGCTGTTTGCTTTCTACATTTCGTGAATTACTCATAACCTGAGGGGAGGTCACCCGGTGTCATTTTGTGGATTAGCACAATTTTCCAGTATGGTCCAGGACAAGGTTAAGATGCTTCTTTAGCTTACCTTCAACAACATGATGAAGTTTAGCTGTCAGCCATAGAAACAACTTACAGGAAAATAGGTTCTAGCAAGTGCAGTATTGTATATATTTTGTTTATGTGTTACTGTTAATCTTTTATGTAATAAACATTAAAACAGTTCTGGTTTTTCCATGCAGATAGAATGTCTAAATTGGTTTTATCTTTGAATCAATTTCCAAACACAGACTAAACAAGGTTTTTGAATGTCTTTACTGTAAAACTACAGTATAAATGGTGTAACGTTCACATAACAAATCTTTTCATCGTTATAACCAAGCTGTGTGCAGAAGAATAACATTAACCCTTCTTCAGAAGGGGCCTTGATACTCGAGCAGAACCCATTTAAATCCCTCTCCTTTTCACTTTCCTAGACTTCACGTCCAAGTCGTGTTAAAACACATCGTCAATGACTGCAGACGGTACATGCAGTAAAAAGTTAAGAGCTGAGGTAGAGAGGACACGCAAGGCGACGGTGTAAGAGGACAGGCTCGCAATCCATGAGTCATTCTGTAGCCAGGTAAGAGGAGCTGATGAACACAAGCTGCTAATGATGTTTCCACAGATAAGAGGTATGTTTTTACACCGAGTAATTAATGACCTAACGAGTGCCAGCCTCACGTTTTTTTTTGTTCCCACACAGCTTGGCAGTTTTGCTGTCTTTGTTAATTAGCTGGTACTATAATTATTAGGGGTGACAAAGAGTACACATTTCCATGAAATTTTGGCATCCAGATAATACAGCCTGAAGATTACATAAAATCATTATTAACTTGATCAGGGGAAGTCTCTGTAAGGCTGCCATGGTAACACGCCAGAAAGTTCCAGATCTCTGGTTCTTTTTTAGGTGCCCTAACTGCCACTCCCTATTGCATGTTCGGCATAACTGTGACAATTCTTCGCGCATCATTTTTCAATCACACACAGATTGAGGTAACATTTCATTGTACAGATGACTATGTTTAGACTCTCAATCTCTGTGTAATGCTGCTCACAATTGCAGCATTAAAAAGTCCCAACATTGGGGATTATCAAAGGAAGTGAGATGACAGTGACATGTGACATCGTTTTGTTCCCAGGAGCATCTATCCGTAACCACGGTCATACTGCAGGAGAGGATTCTCCTCAGTGACATTATTGTCACTATTTTCTTGTGGGCCTGAGAGTGGCTATTGGTCACTTACAGGCTAAGTTATAGTCAATGTTAGATCTACATTTACCCCCAATCTTCCAGCAGGTTCCCAAAAGATTTGAAGATCTATCTACTGTATCTATCTATCTATCTTAAAACCTCTTTAAAATCTATTCAGAATTGTGCATAGAACATAGCAAAATGTTCATTTACAGAAGAATATTTGAATAAATCTGTCTATGTCACCACCTTTCATATGTGCCCAAATTGCTGACTCATTGTATTTTGACCTTGTGTTGTCATTGTCTCAGTGCATCTTTCTGCCCTGCACTGAACTGACATCCCATCAAGGGTCTCGCTAGCATGGTACCCTGTGGTAGGTTCCAGGATTTGTACCCTGTGATACGTTCCAGGCCCCTGTTGACCCTGTACAGGAAAAGCAGTTGGAAGATGTATGAGCAGATCAATTTATCTTCTTTCTCAATAAAAAACTCTGATATCTATTCAAAACTGTGTGTAGAACATAACCAATTATATACTATTGTATAAAAATATATAAAATTAAGTAAAAATGTAGTTTTCATCACGTATTTTACCATTTATAGTATTTATTGAAAAAAGACAGTAAAATAATAGTATAACTTATTTTCTACATTAACTTTCTTTCCTATAGAAATCAACTCATCCTTTCAAATACATACACATACTATTAATTTATACACTGCATAAACATACAAGCCGATGCTGCATGAATTCATCATCCACCAGACGGTCAGATTCTCAGCATATCCGAAAGGAGGCTGAAGATATACACATGGAAATCTGAAGGCATACTGGTCAATACTGTGGAAAATTCACCACCAAAATTACACATAACCTCACTGAGAAACATACCAAAAACAGAAGCTGCATCTTGGAGATCAATATTGCTGGAGGAGGCTGAATTCAGACCCAGCACATGCTGGAGAGATTATATCTCATGGCTGACCTGGGATGCCTCGATATCCCCTGGATGAGCTGGAAAAGGTGGTTAAAGAGAGGGAGGTCTGGGACTCTCTGTTTAGCCTGCTGCCCCTGTGACCCAGACCTGGATAAACAGTGGAAAATGGATGGATGGATGGATGGATGTCACATATCCTAATCTTAAAATTCAATTAAAATACCTTTAAAAATATTGCAGTGATCTCACTGTGAGTAGTCTGTGAAGAGTCTGAACCTTTCTAACCTACCCCTGCCACCAGTAGACTCAGGACCCTCCCATTCTCACACTGCATGGGGAGAATGAAAATGGGCAAACTTCACGCACTCATAGCAGAGGTGATAACTGAACCCCTGGTGGGGTTTGGAGGTGTGAGGCAACAGTGCTGCCCAATGAACCACCAGGCCACCAATCAGCTATGCAGCTGACATAGAAATGTAGACTAATGAAGTTCCTAAATAAACATAATGTAAAACAACTAATTTAGTTTGACTCCTCTCACGCCACAGATTTTCTTCTGAGAATGCAAATTCCTGTAAGTTAATTTTCTGTCCTCTTCCAATCCCAAAAAGAAGTTTTTTGTATTGATTCTGGAAGCAAGCATATTGTTTACAAAATGGTTCCTGTGTGTACAACCATCCGGTCTCCAAAGCTCGAGGAACTGGGGACACAAGAGATCGATGCACACCATTACCGCCATACTGAACAAAGACCGCTTGTGTGGTTGATGTGGATCGCCCACCACTGCTTTAATCGAGAGAAGCAGCTGTGTAGACAGGGACGCCATCAGCTCAAAGAAGCAAAGCTTGCTGTGCACTCGCTATGTAAAGCAAACCTTTCCAGTTTGTTGCTCGTTATCTTATGACACCTCCTTCACTACTATCATCTTTACCTGCATGTATTGCTGTGGAAACTTCTCATATTGGGAACAATTTAACAGCACCTTCAAAAGCTTCTGTTCTAGTCAGGAAATGACTGAATGTCAACAAGTTCTTAGAGAGCTATGATCAGAGAGTTGCAAGTTTACCTCTTAGGGTGGTAATACCTTTTGAGGACAGTTCTTGGCCTGAGGAGGACGGGCTTCCCCTTTGAGTCTGGTTCCTCCCAAGGTTTCTTCCTCTTGAGGGAGTTTTTCCTTGCCACTGTTGCCTTTGGCTTACTCTCTGGGGACTGTGGGCCCGGGACTATGTAAAGCGCTTTGTGACCGCGTTTCGTGTTAAAAGCGCTATATAAATTGAATTGAATTGAATTCTTAGCATGAACATATTCTGTAAGTACTTAGCTACACAAATGGCTATAGTGAAACAATTGTAATGAAAGTCGCCCGGATAACGTCATTTGTTCAGCAAACAATTGACTAATTAATTTAATTAACTATGAGGTCATAGATATTTGAGAAACTACAGCCAGGGCAAAATCTACAGACCATTTCTAAGGGTTCGGACTGTGGTTTTAATCACTGTACAGGAGGCCTTTTTAAACCTTCAGGGGATAGTGAGGGAAAAGACGTAGGTCATAAAAACACAACAGGATGTGCAGGGAAACTGTGAGTCTGCCACGCAGAGCATGACATCAGCTCTCCAGCATAAACACAATAGCCAGGTTGGTTTCCCGGAGCTGGTAACATACATGCTTAGCACAATGGGGTTAACCATAGGCCTTTGTGTGAAGTTTTCCAGGTTACTGTAATTACACAAGATGCAAGTCTAACCCCTAGTTGCTTTCCACACCTGGAACATCTGCATTTCAGTAAAGCCAAAAGATTATCTGATAGAGTCTGAAAACCAGTGCAAAATGAGTGAGATACAAACTTCACACTCTATATATTTCCAATTAAATATCCATTGATGAAATTTCATGGCATTCTGTACTATATCTGTGAATGTGTACTCCTTGCTTCTTCAAAATTTGCGAGAAGAAATGGGACAGGCATCAACGCATTTACTGCAGTTGAGATCAAGCTTGGTTTAAAATAATATAAAGACTGTTCCTTGTTATTTTACTGTGAATAACGTAATAACTTGTAACGTTCCAACCCTGAATCGTCCACCATGTGAAAACCAGCTGATCAGAACGACAGAGTAAACTCACTTAGCAAAGGAAGAAAAGAAACAGGCAGAATAAAAGAATTAGACTTTCGACCACTGTGGCAACTGAAGGGGAGCGGGCAGTCAGTTACCAGCGTATGCGGTTGGGGCTACTTATGAGGTGTACTGTGTAAAATCCCAAAGAACGGGGGAAAAACACAGATGTTTCATTTACAACACGAGTAAACAAAACCCTACTGAATCCCTAACTCGTTCATCACTTGTGATAGATTCAGGTGACTGACCATGTGTCTAACAGATAGTTAAGTACATAGCTGAGAATGAGGGACTGGGAGAGGGAGAAGGCAGGGCCGGGGGTGGGGGGGATGAACAGGAAACAATGGGAAGGCAGTTTTACAGAATTCATTCATTGACATTCAGCCATTCCCAAGAGTGAAGTCCTTAAAGTACCTTTCCTGCATTCTGCTACTGCTGTGTGTTGTCGTCCCTCGCAGAACTGTACTAAAACACAGTCTATTAGCTCAGCGGACCACTAAGGGCCTTGTTTGCATCCGTCGACAACAGCTGTGGATTTCAAAGGTTCCCTGTAGCTTCCTGTGAAATCAGTAATGTTTGAGAAGCTGTGGAAACTGTGATGCATGCCGCGATAGCCGAAGAAAGTGAATTTGGTTTAAATTGATATTCGCAAAGCCGTGGGCGTTCAGATGTCGAAATATTTCACATGCATAGGCAGGTGTGGAAATTTTGCTCAAATTCAGTCATACAGCTTCGTGTCAGAACTGTCATGGGTGTTAACGTCAGGTAACTGTACAATCCACATCTATCTATCTCGAAAACTTAACTATGTCACACACTTCTACCTTTTTAAGAATCTTACAAAATTCAAGCGACCCCCCACCAAAAACATTTCATTCTGTGATGTTCATGTGGCTCCTTTCCCTACCATAACCGGGCTGCATGCTACAGATGCTGAGACAGTATCCAATCCAGCACGTCATTATGGTCACTCATTGCTATGCTGTATTATAGCAATTATATATAATTATATAGCAATGATCCCAGGCAGTCTAGGGCACAAGGCGGGGGAAACCCTAGAGGTGATGCCCATGTGGTGTACTTTTCCGAATGTAACATTACTGTTAAATGGTGTTGTGGTGCAGATTACTCCTGTGTGTTTGCATGAGCATCTCACTGAATATGAATTTTATATGACCCTATATTCAACGTGTAAACATGATTATGTAAATAAGGACTTCCTTAAATAAGAATAAGCTTAGGGTGCGATTTTCCAAGACACACACAGAACTCATGCATGTCATGGGGATGTCCTGGTGAGTGAGCCTTACCATCTCAGACGTCAGTATTCTCGTTGAACAGGCCTGCTGGCTCATGAGCCATACAGCCTTGTGTGAAAGGGTGCAGCTGCACACCTGTAATGCTGCACCATCCTGAGTTGTGCCTTTTGGTATGATGTGGCTCTGCTTGACAGAATTTCTTGGATTGCTTTAATGGAAACCTACTAGCACACACTCTTTGCTTCTGTGACTAGATTTTTAACATTTCTTTTGGTATTAATGTTTTTGAAACTGAGGGTACATGTCTGAGAAAAGGGTTGAAAGCAGTTTCAGAATATCAAGGTGGTAGTGCTGGCTCAAAGTAAGACGTCTCTAATAAGACTCAACCATAGGCCCAAATCCATAACTAATTTAACTAATACTTTTGCACCAGAGGCCCATTAGAGAATCAAGACCAATACCAGTTATAACACAAAAAACATCCTCTGCATATCTCTGAGCTCCAACCTGGCATTGAATTCCGTATCTGCTTGACTCGTTAAGTCTGGCCTCCTATTTCATGCTCATGGAGAAATTACATTTCAGCTTCTACATTAGTTTTCTATTTAAACAATCCAAATAATCCAAACAAGCAAACAAGCCAGCAACACATACAGTGCATATCTTGACAGAGTGGCCTGAGTAGGTCCTGTTACTGTTAGTACTACCCTCCGGTTGGTAAATGGAGCTCACACAACCATAATTAACCTCCAAATGGCTTTACAAAATGATCCTCCAGTTTTTAAGTGCAATGGCTTGAATTATTGGGAGGCACTGATGAAATCCCTTTGTGTAATCAAGGTTTAAGGCTTTTATGAGGTCAGTCACGATGGGGACTGTGGGGAGAGTGGCTTCTGCTCCACCACACTGGAGGTAGAGAAACTGGCTGGTGATGGAACTTGTGAAAACCACAGAATCACAGTACAGAGGCCTTCTTCAGATGCTCTCAGCAACAGCGCCACCCAGTGTCTCTCTGAGTATTGATTGCTTTTACTGGAGTGTCTGAATTTTCAGAGCACACAGTATGGCTTGGCATAGTCTTAAATTACAAAGAGGATGAGCAGATTTATTGAACCCAAGCAGATGACTCAGTGTGTGTGTGTGAGGGGGGGCAGCAGTGGAAAATGCCATCTCGTGCCAGTGGTCCGTTTCCCTGTCCTCACTTCACACAAGCCACTGGAAACCTTACAAACACATTGACCACTCTGACAGTTTACACAGAGAGTCAGCATTGCCACCATGAGCAACATGCAGCTTTCCAAACGTGACTTTGTATTTGTGGTATAGTTTTATAGCTACAGCTAATGATGGGACAAATGAGACTTCAAAACCTGTGGTGGGTGGGCGTATCCTGAATTACCAACCAAAGCTGCCTGCTATCACTAGAGGTTTTGAAGCCTCATTTGTCCCATCACTAGCTGCAACCATTTAACCCTTTCCTCAAGTGTGCTTCTTTTATACCCCAGTTACTTAGCAAAGTCATCTTCACTCGAGTTTCATACATACATACACAATTTAATGCCAGATAACAAACAAAGGTCCTCTGACACTATACTAGACAAGTGGTTGGATGATGGATTGATAATGGATGGATATTAATTAAATATAGTTTAGAAAGACATGCAGTCAGAGCAGAAGTCTGGTATGTTGATGGCATAAGTGTAAGTTATCTGTTCCTTCCACTAAATAAAGCATTTGACAAGTACCAGTAAGTTTGTCCATTTTAAATGAAACAGCGCCCCCCCAGCAATAACTGTACAAAACATCATATTTTGCTTGAGTACATCCAATTGCTTGAAAAAAGCTTTATGTCATTTATTAGAATCAGAATATCTTTATTGTCATTGTAACAAGTACAATGAAATTAAGTGCAGTCCCTGTGTCAGAGAGATATGTACATAAAAATAAGCAAGGAGAAATATATAAAGAAATATGAAATATGGGAACTAGCATATATACACTAAATACCAAAATATGAATTATAGTCTAAAATGAGGTAGGTAGACAACAGTCCATCTACATGAAACATATTGCACATGAATCCTTATTGCACATGGGTGAAATATAAAAGAGAGAAGCTAGCATATGAGTACTATAATATCAAAATTTGAATTCTAGTTTGAAATGAGATAAGTAGACAGCACTCAGTCTGCCTGAGACATTATTGCACGAGTCCTTATTGCACATGGGGTAGAATTAAAATGAAATGTAGAAGAAAATTAATTGTCATTCAGTGCCCTGATGACAACAGGGTAGAAACTGCTGTTTAGTCTGTTTGTCCTTGTTTTAATGCTCCTGTATCTTTTGCCTGATGGCAACAGTTGGAAAAGATCATGAGCAGGGTGTGAGGAGTCTTTTAGGATGTTTTCCGCTCTCCTGAGGCAGCGGAAGTTGTATTATTATTATTATTCGAAGGTTCTATACCATTGCTATAGGATGCTATAGAAAGGCATCCAGGGTACAAATGAAGACTCAGCTCTGAGATGTATCCTGCAGATGAGGGCCCTCCAACGCCTGTTTCCCAGTGTGACTGACAGGGTCTTCTCCTCTGTTGCTAATACTAAAACCCCTCAACCTAACGGGTCCCATCGCTGCATGATGGACAGAAGGAACTGCATAAGCGGCCCCTACGGCCAGGGTATCAGCCATATTCACTTTCCGATTAATGCCTGCTTCCATCCTGCAATGTGTTGCTGGTCTCACAAGTCTCTGTAGCCTTTGGAAAATGGATCAACTTGTACTCTGCAGGGCTCTTAACTGTGGCAGAGGTGCACAGATGACGTATTCTAAGGAAAGAGCAGCCGGCTGATCCATGTATGCCTGAGCCGGTGCAGGAGGGGCCCAGGAAAAGGTCATTTCTGCCTTCCAGTGTCCCTGTGGAGCAGCCTGAATTTTCATTGAGAGACATGCCAACAGATTGAAGGAACATCCATACGCTGAAATGCAGATGAATCACTCATTATTTAGGCACTATCATAACATTATTTGCAAGGGATATCACCAACGATTAACTATCTGATTTTCCTGCACTGTGTAACAGTCTGGATCAATGAGCTGGTCTGAGCATTAGCGTAACGTTGCTAGCCCAGTAAGGACTGGGATAGCCATTGTTTCTCTCACTGCAGATTCCGCTGGCACCATACCTCTCACTTAGCAGGCATCTGTCAGGACTGACTCTGAAGGTGCCATGTGGCTGAAGCAGCGTGGCATTATCTGGAGAAGCAGACCAACTTGTGGTGAGTATAAGGAAGGTAGGAGGGATGGTGCAGCGTTCCCACAGACTTCAAATGGCGCTTTGCCCCACTTGGTGATGCCCTGCTATTTATTGCAAACAAGTGTAGGTAATGTGGAATTTCAAGAAAATGACTGGACAAGTCAGGACAGGACTTCATTAATCAAATACACCCTACCTTTTCAATCACCACTTCAACAATGTACAGTGACTAGTAAAAAGTGCGGTGACCAGCCACACGCCCATTCTCAGGAGTGGGTACCTCCTAAAATTATACCTAGACAACCAGAACTGCTGTTGTTCTTCATGTTAAACCAAACATTACCTGAAAGTGCAATGAATTAGTCTGTAGGTCAAAGTCCTTATCTATAGATATTTACCAGCTCTGGTCATATTACCATTAAAGGATAACGCTGCGTCTTGCATTAGTAAACGCACAATATATCTTCATTCCACGCCATGATCTTCCTCCAACAGCTCCCTGCCAGCATTTGGATAACGGGATTTTAGTTGGAAAGCACACCATCCACACTGATTCTTCAGGATGGGAACACTGTCGTTATTTACTTATTTATTTAGGGATAGTTCACTTTTAGTAAACACTACAGAAAAGAAGCACTTCCAGAAGTGGGAGTGCATGCTGCCTTCCAGATGGAAGACTAACATCAGTGTTAGCACACACCTCCTAAGGCTGGCAGCGAGCTCACAGCTCTTAGGGCGCCCCCTGCTGCCACTTTGTTAGCAGGTTCCTGTAACCAATGGTTTTATTGATGGGGCATATGATGCATGTGCTATTTCTGGGAGTGTTGACTGGACAATTTGTTTCATAGGTCCTAGTACAATTGGAATATGAGATATCACACCCCCACCCCAACCCCAAACCATAAATGTAATGTGGACATAATTAGCCAAGAGCCATCCAAACATGGCCGATTTCCTGTCCCTAGCAGACAACCAAATATGGCAGAACCTGGTATTATGTTTACTATGGAAGTTTCACACTATTGAACCCAGTCCCATCACACAGTGCAATATAACCATCTGCAGAGATTCTTAAAAAATTTCAAAAGATGCTGGCAGCTCCACCGGACAGTCTGGAGCACAGGCTATCCAACTCTGGAATATCTGACTATGAAAACAAAACCCTTTGACACTCTAGGGACTAAGGACCTATGAAATCATCTCAGACCCTCGATTCCCACACTGGTCCTTTGAACAGAGGGGCTCATACACAGAGCAGGTGGGGGGCGGCACAGAGTGACATCAACACAAGCCCACCACTGAAACAAGAGCAAGGCATTCCATTAGCTTTCATCCATGAGGAGCTGTCAACTGAACTGTTGAGGGCTATTATTTTTAGAACAACATGTAAACAAAAACCTTAGCTTCTGGCAAACACTAGCTCACAGCATACACTTTTCGAGTTCCTTATCTAGCTAATATGCACCTTTCTTTAAACAAAATGAAGGGTAGGAGTTGAATGTGGACATGAATCCATACTGGTCTTACCTTACCCTGTTCCTGCTCTTGAGACAGCAGATTTTGGGAGCTGCACAACAGGTCAGCAGGATGTTGTTTTAATACCAGGTCCTGTCAGCTTCCTGTACCCTGCAGAGTGATGCTGGATCCATCTGCACCCCTCCACACAACCATACCTGGGTCCCTACAAATGCAAAGCACACACCTATAAGACACAAAGCCGCCTTTTGGTTTGTGCATTCTTTCAGCGCAGCCGCTTTGCACCTCCATGATTAGGTGCAGAGAAACATGGGGTCAACGGGAAGAAAAATACGCCCCATCAGCACGTCATCTTGGGCAGCTCCATAACAGACACAGCACTGAGCTGTTTAGCATTACTCTCCTCGCTGGTACAAAGGTAGGTACATTTGTTATATCTTGAAAATGTATTTCTTCAGAAAAAGTGCAAAAAACACTGCCATCGTCACCATCATCACCATCATCTTCCTGTCGCTTTCCCTGTTGAGAGATCTGGTAGCAGCATGCTGAGCAGGTCAGACCAGACCTCCTTCTATACAGTCACAGACTCTACCTCCTTCTGAGGGCTCCCTTGATGTTCCCAAGCCAGCTGGGAGATATAATCCCTCCAGCGTGACCTGGGTTTTCCCTAGGACCCCCGCCCAGTGGGATGTGCCTGGAATAATTCCATTGGGAGCCGTCCAGGTGGCATCCTTATAAGATGCCCAGACCACTTCAGCTGGCTCCTCTCAAGCCAAAGGAGCAGTAGCTCTTTCATGGTCCCTCTGGATCTGAAAACTCCTCAAGTTGTCAGTGAGAAGTGAGACTGAATCCAGCAACCCTGGGGAGAAACCTCATCTTGATTGCTTGTACTTGCAACGTTGTTCCTTTGGTCATTACCCAAAGCTCCTGACATCAGATGGGGATATGGATGTGGATTGACTGGTAGACTGCGAGTGTTGTCTCATGACTTACCTCTCGATTTACCACCATGAATCAGTACCTACAGCCAATTTATTTGTGAATCTCATCTTTCCTTTTACTGTCACTAATGAACAAGGTCCAGGGGTACTTAAAATCCTTCACTAAGGACAGACTCTTCCCTCTTACCTTAAAGGTGTGTGATGGAGAACCAGGGAATATGAAACCAAAAACATAACATCAAGTTTCAACAAAGTTCTGAGCAACTGCATCCTTGACTTCCTGACTGAGAGACCACAAACCGTCTGCACTGGAAATAACATTTCTGGCAGCACCACAGTCTGGATTGGGACCCCCATGGTTGTCTGCTCAGGCAACTCTGCTCACCCTGCAGACCAGATGGACTTATAGCAACTCTTTCTTAGCCAACAAGGCACAATGGTCACTACAATTTGTGTGGTGACTGAAGAGGGCAAGACTCCCACTCTGATCCTCACCACATTCTACTGAGTTACAAAAGAAAGTCTTCTCAATTGCCAATTGAGTGTGCTTTGGGTCATGCATACTGTGGAAAAAATCATAGGTACTTCTCTCCCCTCCATTAAAGAGATTTCCCTCAAACATTGCATATGGAAAGTAGCCAGTGTAGTGGAGGACCCCACCCACCCTTCCCGTTGGTAATTTGTTCTATTCCCAGAATGTTCTGGAACATCTGAGCAAGTTCAGCCAGACTTCCCCAAAGCTGTCAGGTTACTCAGTACCTTTTTGCCCCCCCTTAGCATCTTAGCATCGACCTGAGCTTCAAACAGCCATAGCCTCTCCTCCAACAGCACCAGTCACTTAATTTATCCTTGCTGCTTTGTTCATTATTTATTATTCATAGACATATGGACATTATGTACATAGTCTTAAGCACCCCCCCCCCACCCACCCCCCCCCCCCCCCCCCACCCCACCCCCTACTACACTTTTTTTTTTTCTCTTTTTTTTTTTTTTTTTTTTTTTTTTTTTTTTTTTTTTGTTTT